>NQII01000579.1:9799-55947 GCA_002778355.1 Clitarchus hookeri
TGAAATGGTCGTACGCGAACATCCAAATGTTATCGCTAACTCGGAGATGCTATGTCCCATCTCTCGTGCGCCGACTATAACACCACGTTCAAACTCATTTAAATCTTGATAACCTGCCATTGTAGCAGCAGTAACCGATCCAGCTGCCGACCGCATCGCGTTACTTTGATTGGTTCCATACCTCTGTTATTTGCATACGCACGCCTATACTAGTTTTTTCTTTGGCTCTTCAGTGTATTTTGGTGCAATTTTATAGAATCGGTTGAGCTTTTTTTTGCACGGGGCGGAGGAATATCCAGGAAGTATAACTTTCATAGGCTTTCATTGTGAATGGCCTTTAATAATATTTTACGTAGGAACCTTTTTCTTACTAGGTAACACCAACACACCTATATTTTCTCCCTGATTTTACAATTTAACCACAAATACGGTACTTTTATGAACATAAGTATAAAACGCTTGTGAAACATGACATTTTAAGAAACAACGAATCACGTCATAAACGGGCAGATTTTCCAAAGGTTTGATTCAAACAGTGTGAAGAAACTTCGAATAGACTATAAGCTCGACGCCCACGTACACCTCCAACTCCCACGATGCTCGCATAGGACGAAATCGTAGGACGTAACATTCCGCAGCAGGCGAACGCCGCTATATGTGACACCGGTAACAACAGTTACAGGAGTGTCGATAATTATTCTTATGTATTTATAAGCCACAATTTAATTGCCATTTTTTAATCTTTTTATGTCAAGCAGTTAGAATAATATAATTATTACGTAATTAATAAGCCTAATTTCACCAATTTTTTCAATATAGATTTTCAGTTACTTAGATAACAAGGTTTGTATTCTGAAAAATTATTTAGCAGAAAGATGTTTCCTTACAATCTGCAAATCTCTATTTATCAAAATAAAGTTAAAGTAAATGTTTCCATCGCCCGAAATATATGGTAGTTTTAAAGAATAATGGATTACTGTGTGAAATATTTTTACTATCGCCATTTATATAATGTATGACCTCAGTAAATTATTATTCTTTGCCAAGTTCAATAGCGAACAATTAAAACAGTGGTAACAATGTGTCCATATTTAAATAAACGGTCAAATATATCCTAAAAGAACTCGGTATAGCGATAGCCAAGTAGGGCCTCTATCCACGGGTTTCACACAACATGTCTTGTTAACTAGGAATCGGTTGAAGAATTCCAAAATTCAATATAAAATTTTAAGTTTGCAAGCAGAACGATCTCGTAATGTTGTTACAAGACACCA
Source organism: Clitarchus hookeri (assembly GCA_002778355.1). Lineage (NCBI taxonomy): Eukaryota > Metazoa > Arthropoda > Insecta > Phasmatodea > Phasmatidae > Clitarchus > Clitarchus hookeri. The sequence goes on from NQII01000579.1 coordinate 11,074, forward strand.
GAGGGTTTATCCGAGTTCACGATGGTTGGATGTCTCACTAAAATAAAAGAGCTTGATTAAATTTTTAATTTATTTATAATGCTATAAAATTTGCATATATATTATTTGCAACATTAAACTACCCATCCCCGCTATTACTTTTGTTATTCTCAGTGAGCGCAATATTTAATGTCTCTCTCAATTCTCATTAAAGTACTTATCACTGTCTCTTTATTGGTTACAGTCGCTTAATCCACACTCATTATTTACACGTATTCAAGATATATGTTGCCGTCATTCCATATGTCTGTCACGCATCCAGTTCAGTAGTCCCGCCCGTCAGTTTCACTCTCCACTGTACCGGTGCTCGCAGTCCACATACTTCACTCTCGCTGATCACTGTCGTCGCCACTAGTTGCTTTACCGGCTCGTCGCTTCACTGTCTCTTCTCACACCTGGTGCTCAAGGTTATACAATCCTCCAGCTCTAGATTGTTGGCTTGGAGGCCTGTCACGGCTTAAATATTCTCGCTGGCCAGATCGAGACGGTTCGTCACACCCCGAGTCTCTCTGAGAGTTTAGGGCGATGACCAGAACATTATTGCAACGATAATGCCAGAAATGCAATCCGTTCAAGGGCAGAAGGTGGTACGTGTTTCGATAGGCTTATCGCGGTGGCACGCTTTTGCAAATATCTGTGCACTCATCAGGTTACAAGATATGCCCTTGACGCACTGTCGTTCGCACGCTGGAGCAGGAAGAGGCAAGGGAGACGATGGAAAACCACATGTAACGAAATTATAGATGATGGCTCTTGAGAAACGGATTTAATTCTCTCATTAGTTTATGCAACTGTATCAAGTGTGATTCAAAACTATTTAATGATTCCAGCGTATTTTATACAACAGTAACATTACCTATTAGAATAATTAAAGTTATGTAATTTATTGTATGTCTTTCATAGCAGTGTAAATAAATGAATTTACTATATGTTTCACAGTCCTGCAAGCTAAATTAGATTAAAGATATTTGAATTTATGTGTCTCATTAGTTTATGAAATCGTACCAACTGTGCTTAAAATCGGCGGAACTGTTCTGTAGAAAGCATTTTACTTTAAAATATTCATAAAGCCTCCATTATAGAAAAGGGTGCCTGATATATTAAAAAATCTGAGTTTTTCGTTACACATAATATTTGAAATTTTTTTTTATAGCGCTGCTGTCTTAATAGGTTTGCCTTAAGTTTAATTCTCTAGTACCAAATTGAGAACCTAATATTTTGAAAGGGATAATTTTGAAGATATGAGCAATTGTTGTGGATGAAAATTACTGTAGTCTTGAATTCCAACCGGACACTGTGAGGGGCTAAGTGTGGTAGAGATAATACAATGTTTAAGGAACCACGCACGCTTACATACGCTTACACGTACATACGCAAGCAAAGACAGAAAAAGTTAGCCACAAAAGTAATTATTAAAAAAACGAATCTTTAAAATATAAATTCACTCTCCTGAAGTGTAAAAAAAAATACTTATATCAATAAGAACAAAACTACATTTCATTTTCCATTTTTTTATTTCACATGCAAATTATAACTTCCAGGTTGTGTTCATTATTCTATGTTCTCTTTTAACTGAGCTAAACAAATGTTCTGGCTTGAATAACGGTATTACTGCTAAACTTGCACACAAATACGCTTTAGCCAAGACTAAAGTTTAGCTGCACTGTTTTCTTAGGCTTATGATTCCCGGCTGTGTGATGATATTTCCGACGATTTGGTGTCTTTTGCGTCGTAAAACAGTTACGATACGAAACATAAGGCTCGGAAATTATATTCGTTCCTTTTCTCGCCACTGTAATTTCAAACGCGGGGAGAATATTTAAGACAATCGACCATTTCACTGTAACAACGGAGCTACCCGTATCATTTTTCACTACAACTTGCAGTTTCAAGTGTTGAAGTCAGAGTATTTGCGTCTCTCATTGAAGCAGATGATTGAATATAAATGCCTCACATGTGCGCACACAAAAAATGAAACATGAAAGTAACGAATGTCTTTCAGATACAAGCAAATGTATTTAATCCCANGCTCGTCGCTTCACTGTCTCTTCTCACACCTGGTGCTCAAGGTTATACAATCCTCCAGCTCTAGATTGTTGGCTTAGAGGCCTGTCACGGCTTAAATATTCTCGCTGGCCAGATCGAGACGGTTCCTCACACCCCGAGTCTCTCTGAGAGATTAGGGCGATGACCAGAACATTATTGCAACGATAATGCCAGAAATGCAATCCGTTCAAGGGCAGAAGGTGGTACGTGTTTATATAGGCTTATCGCGGTGGCACGCTTTTGCATATATCTGTGCACTCCTCAGGTAACTAAAGATGCTCTTGACGCACTGTCATTCACACGCTGGAGCAGGAAGAGGCAAGGGAGACGATGGAAAACCACATGTAACGAAATTATAGATGATGGCTTTTGAGAAACGGATTTAATTCTCTCATTAGTTTATGCAACTGTATCAAGTGTGATTCTAAACTATTTAATGATTCCAGCGTATTTTATACAACAGTAACATTACCTATTAGAATAATTAAAGTTATGTAATTTATTGTATGTCTTTCATAGCAGTGTAAATAAATGAATTTACTATATGTTTCACAGTCCTGTAAGCTTAATTAGATTAAAGATATTTGAATTTATTTGTCTCATTAGTTTATGAAATCGTACCAACTGTGCTTAAAATCGGCGGAACTGTTCTGTAGAAAGCATTTTACTTTAAAATATTCATAAAGCCTCCATTATAGAAAAGGGTGCCTGATATATAAAAAAATCTGAGTATTTCGTTACACGTTATATTTGAAATTTTTTTTATAGCGCTGCTATTTTAATAGGGTTTATTTAAGTTAATTATCTTGTACCAAATTGAGCACCTAATATTTTGAAAGGGATAATTTTGAAGATATGAGCAATTGCTGTGGATGAAAATTACTGTAGTCTTGCATTCCAACCGCACACTGTGAGGGACTAAGTGTGGTAGAGATAATAAAATGTTTAAGGAACCGCGCCCGCTAACATACGCCTACACGTACATACGCAAGCAAAGACAGAAAAAGTTAGCCACAAAAGTAATTATAAAAAAAAACGAATCTTTAAAATATAAATTTACTCTCCTGAAGTGTAAAAAAAATACGTATATCAATAAGAGCAAAACTAAATTTCATTTACCATTTTTTATTTCACATGCAAATGATAACTTCCAGGTTGTGTACATTATTCTATGTTCTCTTTTAACTCAGCTAAACAAGTTTTCTGGCTTGAATAACGGTATTACTGCTAAACTTGCACACAAATACGCTTTAGCCGAGACTAAAGTTTAGCTGCACTGTTTTCTTAGGCTTCTGATTGCCGGTTGTGTGATGATATTTCGGACGATTTGGTGTATTTTGCGTCGTAAAACATTTACGATACGAAACATTAGGCTCGGAAATTGTATTCGTTCCTTTTTTCGCCACTGTAATTTCAAACGCGGGGAGAATATTTAAGACAATCGACCATTTCACTGTAACAACGGAGCTACCCGTATCATTTTTCACTACAACTTGCAGTTTAAAGTGTTGAAGTCAGAGTATTTGCGTCTCTCATTGAAGCAGATGATTGAATATAAATGCAGCACATGTGCGCACACAAAAAATGAAACATGAAAGTAACGAATGTCTTTCAGATACAAGCAAATGTATTTAATCCCAATAGCTGGACCCATCTGAGATTTCGTTAGCGTTGACTTCCTGGTGAATGTTTGAAAACAGTCCTCCGTATTAAACCAGCCATGAATAACGCAAAGCTGGGTGAGTTCGAAATGCAAGAGAACGATGAAATTAAATTAATTAATTTGCAGAGAGATTAGTAGACTGCAGGATATAGTAGAAAATATCAACTAAAAGCTATATACATATCGGAAATGTGACTTTATTGTGATAATGTAGTTTACTGAAAAGTGTAGACTCTTAATAAACGAAAGATCATTGTCATAAAAAATTACCGCACATAGAAATAAGCGACGAAGCGGGTTGAATATTGGCACAAGGAATCGAAACAATGATAGAGCTGACTGTTTACATAATCATGAAAACAGGCTGTTAAATTGAGAAAAAGTATCCAGTTAATAAATATTTGTAGTACATTGTTGCACCACAACCTGTCTTGATACATGCTGCGATACAGTTCTGTGTGGACTCGTACAGATATCTNACAGTCCTCCGTATTAAACCAGCCATGAATAACGCAAAGCTGGGTGAGTTCGAAATGCAAGAGAACGATGAAATTGAATTAATTAATTTGCAGAGAGATTAGTAGACTGCAGGATATAGTAGAAAATATCAACTAAAAGCTATATACATATCGGAAATGTGACTTTATTATTATATGTGATAATGTAGTTTACTGAAAAGTGTAGACTCTTAATAAACGGAATATCATTGTCATAAAAAATTACCGCACATAGAAATAAGCGACGAAGCGGGTTGAATATTGGCACAAGGAATGGAAACAGTGATAAAGCTGACTGTTTACATAATCATGAAAACAGGCTGTTAAATTGAGAAAAAGTATCCAGTTGATAAATATATGTAGTACATTGTTGCACCACAACCTGTCTTGATACATGCTGCGATACAGTTCTGTGTGGACTCGTACAGATATCTNGTAGTTACAAGTAAATATATTTTTACTTAAAAAGTCTTAATTTTCAATCTTAAGTTCTCAATATAAAATTGAAAGGAAACCTTACAGCTATTTCTGTGTACTTACAGGAGGTGCTTGGAAAGCTTTAGTTTAAACTGTTATCACTCCACTGCCAAGGATAGGCATGCTAGTCTGCGTACTTATTAGCATGATTAAAAACCATTCTACTTCAGCTTTTTTTTAAGGGCGGCTTATATACGGGGGTAAAATGAAGTGAAAATGAATATACTGTTAAAAACTGTTCACTCCCATCGGAAATTATGGGGCTGCAAGAAGTCGATGGCCTTTCCTATATCCGCCTCGCCCCCCCCCTTCTTACCTACTTTTACACCTAACCACCACCAGCCTGCTTAGCGATGTGGATGACTCAAGCATATGGGCAGCCGGACGAGTGCAGAATGGTGTGTCGTGGTGCGGGGAGGGGAGGATACACGACGTAGTTGGCCCATGCATGATTGACAGCTCACACCTGATGGTGACTAACACCTTCCAGAAGTTTCAGAATTGTCTCCCGTTTTGAGAAACGTCTCGATGCTGAATTATCTTATCTCTAGGCTTGCTTAAGTGCGAAATAATCCAAAAAGGATTAGCGCGCGCAATAATATACAGCTCATTCATCCTTGTGCNCTAGGCTTGCTTAAGTGCGAAATAATCCAAAAAGGATTAGCGCGCGCAATAATATACAGCTCATTCATCCTTGTGTAATGTTTTGCAACTTACTTTTCAGAATGATGTGGAACATTTGATGGCTGAAGCTGCCATCCCAGCTGGCTTCTGTGTGTTTTAAGGCGACAAGTCTGTATATTAGAGTTAACCATGTCGATAGCATGAAGGCAATCCTGGGTAACCCATGCTGAATGTGTGCGTGTGGGGGCGTGTGAGGGGTGGAGTTTACCCTGTTGGAAAATTCCCGTTGGAGTTACGACATGAAGGGAAACTTATGATGCCGCAGAATCTCGTCAGTGTACTGCTTTGTCATTGGTGATCCTAGGTTCATTAAAAGAAAACCGAGAATCATAGAAGGTTTTTACCCACTCCATAATTCCGCCATTTCTGGCGTGTGTCCCTCAGCAATGAAGTCTCTGAAGTACTGATTTGTGCATCCAGGGGCCCTTCATAATCGAGTACTGTTTTCATCTGTGACCATATAAAATTTGAATTCTTCATTCAAGACGATGCGTCGCTAATCCTCAGTCGTCCATACCACCCGATTACGACAGAAAGGCAAACAAAGAAGTCGTTTTCGGGATGTCAAAGGAAGATGGCATAAAGGATGCCGAAAATGCAAGTTTTATTTTGCAGTTCGCCTCGCAATAGTGTAGGTGGCAACAGTAACTGTCGATACCACTGGACAGTGGAATGAGACACTGTTGGTAGAGTTAGCGCCAGTCTAACGTTGGAACCAGCCTGTATTATGGTAGCCATTCTGGGTCACCCAGAGACTTGCCAGTGTGTAAGGTGCTTCTCTCTTGTTTGCACTGCTATCAACGCCGCCGCAAAGTCCTGTTGAAACTGTCGAAGTGACTTGACAGTCAGACGGAACGACCACACAGCCTCCCGAAGTCCAAATGTACGCTCTTTGATCAGATTTTATAAGTGGTTCATGCCTCTGCGGAATGTGTCACCAAAGCATCCCAGCTACTCACTGACGTTGACTTTACACACACATTTGCGTTACAACAGTTTTAGTGTTGTTAATGCCGGCTGGTGGTAGTTCTGCGTGACAAAACACAGCAAACCTTAAATCATTTGCAATATTACTCGCAGTGGTGCCGTTTACTAACTTTCGCCTCTTGTAAATAAATTAATATGGGTGCCGCTATTATTATGGCAATGAGTGTACTTTAAATTACAAAATACGATTTGCAGGAGTAGGGAGTATCCCTTCCATCGTGGTCTACACAATGCTCTGAACGTTCATGAGGCTTAAGAGTTATAGCTCTCTGAGCTCTAGTGGTTGCGGTAGCAGATCCACACATGACACTGCACTCTAGAGAATGCCCAGGACACCCTTTTATATAAGCTGAGTGCTCGTGTAGCGTGCAGCCGCTGCTACATTTACATGCTAAGTGCATTCATTTTACGATAGCAGCTTTAAAATCAAATTTGTTTTAGTCACGTATGAGCAGTGCAGAAGCTGACAGTACTTGTGGTTTCTAAAAACTACTCTGGTATTTCAGAACAGTATTTACAAGAGTCTAAATTCCTTTCATAGGAATAAACGCGGCGTAAAAGGTTTTTCACTTATGTATTCTTACGTATTCTGTAATATAGCGGAACGTATTTCACCAATGAAAGACTGGAAATGAAGTTGCCAGCGAGCAGCACGGGAAAATGGGATCCGTTTATGGTTTGGCGTAGGCAATAGGGAACAACTCGCGTTCCCAGAGCCTGGAACAAACAGCAAGCACTCTTCCACGCATACATAACATTGCATCATCATACCACTTTCCGTATGTGGTAACTGCATATTACTGCATGTGATGCAGCTTACAACTCCTCGAGTTTGCAGGAAGGTTATATACTGAGTACTTGGCAATTAAACTGGCCCTACTTTATTGCCTATATTGTTTTATCCACGTAGAAACACGCAAAACGGAAAATGGTAGGAGGTGGAGGGGGAGGTATTCGCAGAAATAAAAACAATTTACTTAATGCTATAATTTAAGTTATAAGTATCTGGATATGGGTATCCCAATAAACCAAATGATCCAAAATTGCAACAAACGTAACACAAAAATTGAAAGCTAATAAGAAAAATTTCAAGTCCCTACAGTTTTACACAATATATCAGAAAAGACACTCGGGGAAATAAATAGCACCATTAAACCATCAGATACTTAAATCGCAGTACCACTCCGACAACAAAAGAGAACATAACAAAACAAAGAAAATAACGCTTTTCCGGATGTGACAAAAAATGAAGTGAGACAAGGAAAGGAAATTATGTTTCTTTGGTAATAATACTTAATTTAATAATTTCATCGTAGCTGTTAATTGTGAAAAAAAAATCCAAGTGGTACACAGAGATACTATAAAGTTAGAAATAACTTATTTGTTCAAGACATAAAATGTGATTAGCTTTTCGTGTGCTGTAATAACGAGAAATAAACTCTAAACAAATATCAGTTCCATTCATGGAGTATTAATGTACTATAATAAGCTCATATTACGTCGCTTGCATTCAAACGAAAACAATCATCAGTTTATGATATTAACAAAATGAGTACCATTAGATTTAAAGGGTTCCGGATTGTTAGATTTTTCATCCTGGATAGGAAAACCAAATTGCCGTGTTTTAAAGTGCATTAAAATATTAACTGACATATTTCCAAAGAACATGTTCTTATAGGGAAGAAAGTTTAACTAGCTAATAACTACCACTCAAAAATATCTTGTACAAGTAGGGTAGGTTTGCAACAGTGGTAAGTTACAGTTCTGCCTTTAAAATATATTAAACTAGCAAACCCGGCGAACTCCGTTTCGCCACCAGATGGCTTCGTTTTATGCAACATTTTGTTTGGTGATTAAAACATGAAGAAACATTTTTTTTATATTTGAAAAGGAAACATTTTATTTCATTTCACAACAGTAATGAATTGAACTTCTCTAAGTCAATGAAAGTGAATACAATGTAAATACGTTTCATTGAAGTGCTCTTTGGTAAACCACATTTTTTGTTTTTTGGTCTGACGTTAACACAAACAAAGCGGATGGTTTCCCAACTCGTGAACACGCAACGTATAACTGCCCATGTGAAAAACAATGATTTTCTAAATTTATCCCGCAAACACTAAGCGATTGGCCTTGCGACTTGTTAATTGTCATTGCGAACGCAAGGCGAACTGGAAATTGCAATCGTTTGAAGTCAAACGGAAGATCAGTCGGAATCATTGGTATTCGAGGAATACATACATTTTCACCTGCGTACTTTCCGTTAATAATGGTTGCCTCAATCAAATTCGGCATAAGTCTTTTTACCGAAAGTCGAGTACCGTTGCAAAGTCGCGGTGGATTCAAATTACGCAATATCATAATAACTGTACCAACTTTGAGTTGCAAGTTATGTGGTGGAAATCCTGGTAACTCCAGAGAGTTCAAAAACTCCGTTGGATAATTTACTACATCATCGGGATCTCTTATGGAATCAACGGATTTGTATGTCACCAAATCGCCAGCAATTTTTGATTGAATGGTGAAATTCAGTGCGTGTACATCATTATTCTTTGCGGCAAGAATTGCTCGTTGACTTAACCAAGCATAATTCTGATAATTCTCACTAATGTTTGGGAAAACATTTTCAATAAGAGCTAATTGAGAGTCTACAAATCGGCAAAATTCGTTGGTAAGAGTAATTAATCCAGATGTCGCATCAACTGGGACTTTTCCATTTCCAACAGCTAACAATTGTTTGGAAAATTGTGCAGCACTTTGATCATTTTGAAGTTGAACTCTCATATTAGTGGTTAGCGATAATGTTTTTACGTTATTCCATAAAGGTGATGCCTTCAGGCAAGCATTCAATTCATCTGCAGGCGTTCCACGGGGAATTACTGGCAACGTCTGCCTGAAATCGCCTGCCAACAATATCATCAAGCCGCCAAAGATGTTGTTATTTCGCCGAAGATCCTTCAGTGTGAAGTTAAGTGCTTCAAGTGATTTCTTATGTGCCATTGTGCACTCATCCCAAACAATGAGCTTGCATTGCATCAACAATTTTCCCATTGCACTGGATCGGGAAATATTGCATGTTGGAATATCAATTGTGTTTAAATTGAGTGGCAACTTAAGCGCAGAATGTGCAGTACGACCGCCATCTAGAAGAGTCGCCGCAATTCCAGATGATGCTAACGCCAAAGCTATGTCACATCTTGATCGAATAGTGGCCAAAATAAATGAAATGACAAATGTTTTCCCTGTTCCTCCAGGTGCGTCCAGGAAGAATAGACCACCAGTATTATTGTCCACCGCTTGCATTAATGTTTCGTATACTTGTTTTTGCTGTTCATTCAGCAACGGCTCATTATTTCGAACGAATTCCTGCAATGAATCAACATTGTATTGCAGCTCTCGATTTAATTCTTGGTTGAATGCATCGTGCATCGATCGATTTGGCGCAATCATTCCTACTTCAATCAGTAGCTTGTTTGCAATAGTCAAGCATTGATCCTCAATCAGAATCAATCCTTCATTGTAGATTTCATCGGTTATTTGGATGTCAGGATTATTCGTTTGAATGCGCAAGCGATGCAAGATATCTTCACATATGTCGTCTTTGTATTTGTTCCATAACTGAATTGGTTGTGAAGGAAAACATGTGGTGATGATAATTGCGAACAGCGTTCGTATTTGGTACGCATTTGATGAAACAACTGAATCCGCAAGTGTTAAATCCCAATGAGAATCGTTCTCCAGCAAACCCAATAGTTGACATGCTTCTCGATATGTTTGGCATTGGTGGCCATTCACAGTTTTCAAATGCGCGAATGATTTTGGTCCACGTACATGTACCAACAGCAGTCGCAAATAAAAACATTCATCATTTCTAGGATGAACAGTATACATGCGACCTAGTGCATCAGTGGAAAACACCTGTGGCCAATCTGGAACTGGGGTTCCTTGTTTGCGACGTTGGAATTTCTTTGTTGATTGATTCCAAGTGTAATACTTGGGCATTTCAACGTACATCAGCGTCGCTGCGAATGGATCTGCTTCACATATTGCAAAGAAGCTAGTCAATGTTGTCGATGGTGGTCTCTCAGCTCGTTGTGCCGCATTAGCCTCAGTGAAGTAAACTCTTTGGCCATTTTCCAAATGCACTGCTAAATGTACAACTGTGGGATATCTTTCATGAATTTGAAATGACAATAATCGCCACAGTGCTTCATTAGTACTGACGTATCTGCCCATTTGGAAGTTGCTGATTTCGTCATTCGCATTTTCCGACGCAATACCAAACACAGCCATGTCGCTGCCTTTTGTGACGTACTTGCACAAATATTTGATTGATTTGGCCGAATGACAACTCTCAACGTTTGCATGTGTTTCGAAAATTCGTGATAGCAGCGGGCAATATGGTACAATGAATTCATTTCCGATCTCAATCTCTTGATTTTGAACTTTAACTTTGATAGTTCGACCATTATCTTCTTTTGAACGCCGACGATAAACTGGATATCCATCGTTCCCTGTGACTGTTTCAGCAACTAACGGTCGCGGATATCGTTTTGTGCACTTTCCATCAGCCATGCAAGGCGATAATGGATTTAATGCACCGCACGGTCCATGGACCATCTGTGTCGTCACAATGTCGTGTAGATGGGGATCAGTGACTGGATCAGGAATTTCAGCTGATATGATGTCATCCACTTCATTTGAATGTAATTTGTTCAGCAACCAAATTAGGATATGAGCATGCGGTAGTCCACGCTTCTGCCATTCCACCGAGTACATATAACAACGTGTGTCACCAAAAACTCGATACTTAGTAAGCACATCCATCATAACCTTGAGTTTTTGCTGAAATACTCTGGCGATTATGTCATGGCGATCTTGCGGTTTTTGGCCCGGTTCCAACTCACGTTCAATTTCCGTCCACTTCGGATTGCATGTGAACGTAATAAATAAATCCGGAGTTCCATAATTTCGCACGTACGTCATAGCGTCTTGAGCGTATTCGTGCATGTGGCGTGGGCTTCCGATATAAGATGATGGGAGAATCGTCAGACGTCCAATATTCTGAACATCACCATCTGAATGAATAGCATCACGCAAGTGTATATAGTCCTCAGATCGTAGCTTTGCCTGATTGAATCGGATGAACGCTAAACGTTCGGTCTCGACTTTGACATACATGTCGACAGCGAATTGCTGGAATAGCCGACGGCACTTCAGAATGACATTCTCCTCATGTGTACGAATCATCATACGATACGCATAGTAATTCATTGCGCTTAGATTTTTATTCGTTGATACGCCTGAAAATGCAAAATTAAATGAATTGTTAATGGAAACCAATAATAGCAATAATAGCAATAATAATAGCAATAATTAGTGTGTGAATATTGTACCTGTAATTGGATCGACCATCTTCGACGTGATGTCGTATCCGTCTTGCCCTTGCCAATAAATGATTGGATATTGTAACGCATCGTACAAACGATGTGTCTCGTTTACACGATGCATGATATTGCTTCTTCGCTGAACGACAATGTCTCGCGATTTAGTTGGATCGCCAACAATAATTGCAGCAACATCATTAACGGTGGGTGCATTGAATCTTCGCACATGTTCACCTGTTGGGGTACAATCCGCTCTTATGACAAATTTGTGCGTATCCGATGGCATTCGTTCCAATGCTGTTTTGAACATATTAACCACAGCATTATTAGCGTGAAAAAATGCTTGCAACTGTTCAATAATTCGTCTCTTTAACTGTTGTGTTCCCTGTATATTGCACCGCACATTCAGCTGATCCACCATCGACGAAATGAAATATATTTGCAGAAATTGATGCGGTTCATCTGGTGTTGGCACCATTGAACCATGCAAATGATATATTTGTCCTTGTATCTGTAATTGCAAACAAACATAGTAAGTTGTAAGTTGTAACATAGGTGTAACATAGGAGTGATTGGTTATGTGTGTTGTATCTTTTACCTTGCAAGTCGGCATGAAGCCGCCTTCTCGAATGATATTAGCTCCAAAGGAAGTCATGCGAAAGCAGTTATTGTATTCAAGGATGTGTTGAAGAAAATGGCTGGAATCGGGATCACTTCCATCGAACAATGGTTTCAGTGGCTGTGGTGGTGTAAGTAATGGATCCAGTTTGACTTTTCCACTTGCGCAGCACAATCCAGCCGTTTCTCTTTTGAACTTTAACGCATTGCAATATCGGCATATAGTCGTCATTGGTCCAATATCTAAATTTTCATCATCACTGTAGTTCGCAGTGGGATCATATTGGAATGCCAAGCGATTGTATGATGCCAATGATCTTCGTGTGCTCACGCGTTGTCTCAATCGGGCATTTTCTCTTATTATATTTTGTCTTTCTTCGCTTAAGTTCTGTGAATACACTTGTTGCTGGCTTGCATGTCTCGTGCGGCGGCCGATGTTCGCACGTCGTCCTCTAGGCATTTTGGACTATGGACAGAGTGGTGAATTTAACCTCAAATGCACGATCCACATAATTTACACAGTTCAACTTACCACCTTAAAGACAAATGCCTGCTGTTGAAATTGAATAAAAATTTGCACAATACACGTGATTGATTTGATGGTTTCCAATTGAAATGTTAAGAAACGAATAACTTATTTTTTTTACTTTTTTTTCACAATTGTTTGTCACTTGAAAGTTTGTCACATCACTGAGCAGAGAACAATGAGTAGCTGTCAAACAATGTATCACTCACCGGCGCCATCTACTTGATTTGTAGTACATGCTATGTATCAGAGATGGCGCTGTATGTAAAAAAAGATTTTCCCGCTTTTCTGTTAAAATTTTTCCTGAATTTTCTTTGCTATAAACCTCACGGAGCCCGAGACCTTTCCAACGAATGCAAAACCGTGGAAATCGGTTCGTGCGTTCTGGAGTTATAGCGTCAGGAAGGAAAACCCGACTTATTTTTATATAGTAGATTAGTGGCAGAGTCCTGCAAATACAAAGAAGTATGGAACTACACAGACGCTCAGTCAGCAGTTGTTCATCACGTCTTTAAGGGTCTTATTCATGGCCAAGACTTTGACGACGACATAGCAAAGTCAAATTTTTCGTTTAGAGTTGAACGTTGGAGTAAGTAAATTTCATAATTATCTCTGCGTCAAAGTCGCACTTTGACCAAAGTAAGGTTTATTTAACTCAGGTTGGGAAGCTTAATGCTGATTGTTTTATGAATAACATTTTCCGCCGCCAAATAGTACTAGTTATGCATGTGTAGCAGATAATTTTTTATTTTGTATGTAAACAAATGGGATAATTACAATTTTCGTAAAATAAATAAAAGTTTTATAACTATTTCAATTGTATCGTGTTTAAATTTAATTATTCGTACCAGGATGAAAATTAATTGTATAATGTCATATATGACTTAATTAATCGGTTTTAAAATTGGATTTAGGAAAATGTTGAATTATTCAATTGCGTTTTTTAAATGTGACAACAGACTCGCAAAAATTAATTTTTATAGCAGCTATATTTATTTCACCATTAAATTCGTAACTTTTTGTTGGCGTTATCGTATATACGAAAGTCGATCATAAATAAATGTAAAACTTAACACGATAATAGTTTTTTTTTAACCGTGGACGTTTGCGTAGCCAACTTAACAACAATTATCATAAATCTTGACTTTGCAAAGTTTACATTGGATTGTGAATCCAAGATGGCGGCGTATCCGCGGTTCCGTAGCCCCCCGCTCTTGCCCTGGAAACCCCATGTTCCATTTGCTAACATATATTTTCTAACCAGAGTCGGATAAGAATGAGTTGCCCCCAAGAAAAGCGTGAAAAGGAGGCACTTCCTGAAGTAGTCAAGAAGTGCAAAAACATAATTGATCAAAAAGACAGCGTGGGCACGAAACAAAAAAAAATTGTGCTTGGAAGAGGATTTGTGAATCGTCCAATAGTAATGTGAATGTACAAGCTTGGAACTGGCCAAATCGTAGAAAATACTGAAGTAATAACGAAACCAGCAACTGAATAGTCAGTGGAATTTTCATGTCACTCCGATTTCTGCAATGAAAATAATTCTGAAGTAAATTCGCTATTTGCATAACTGCTTGTTGAAGTGATACTAAAGTTTAAATTTGCTGTCGCTTTAAAATTCCATGGGATTTTGCGCTTCTCATAGTAATACGCCAAGGAACAGTAACTACGGATTCTAACACTTCTTCAACGGCTTCGATGAAATTCAATTATATCCTTACCTGCAGTCATTTTGCTACCTTCCGCAATCAAAGTCGACTTTGGGCTTTGGTGGCTTTCAACAGCAAGTCTAGCCGAAAGTTTACTTCCGTGAAGTTTCGACTGCGAAAAAGGAAAGTTACGACTTTGTGTGAAAGTCGACTTTGATCTAGCAGTGTTCTTGGATATGGCCCTTAAAGATCGTGTTCGCATTCAACAAAGAAATTAGAGACCCGTATTTCCTGAATTTGAAAGTAAAATTTCGCGTGGTTCAGGAAACTGTTTCTTTCTACAAATTGTGTAAAATAAATTAGAAAAACTAGATATCTCTGTGAGCAAAGTATGCCGTAATGCTTCCCAGTATGTGACGACGAATGCCTAATATCAAATTCTCGTGTTAAATTATGGAAATACATAATTAACGTTTCGTGGATAGTTTTAACAGATGAAAATCATATCAGGAGCAAAAACATTGCTTCACCCATTTTAGAGCCTGATTCCTTTACACTGTTCAAAATTTTGGTAAATTAAGCTGAGAATTCTTTTGTACATTAAAAAAAATCTGTTAAACTACAATAATATCATTTGTAATATATATTTTTGTAATGTCACAAAAACCGTATTTGTTATGCATCTACAAAAGTTTTGTAATGACCAGAAATCACTATTAGTCGCGAAGTTAAATTTATAAATTATTACATACTGCAATACTTTTTTCACTCAACACAACTAAATGTGTTTACGAATGGCGTGCTCTTAAATAATATCCATTGATTTGGATAGAAACGTTGTTCTGATATAGTTTTTAGAGAGTAAATATTTCACGGCAATTTATTTTACTTTCCTAAGGAGGATAAGCTTATGAGATCACGCTGCTATATGTATTCACCCTGTCAAGTTATTTTTGTAACCAACCGAACAAACTGTAAATAATTTGCTGGTTTGCAGTGGCAGTAACTGCCATCCCGACACTCAGTTAATAAAACAATATATTCTACAATTACAAAACTAACTGTGCAATTGTTCAGTCCACCGGCAGATTTAATGCCCTTAATTGCTAAAATATCCAGCCTCAACCCTTCTGAAGAGGTAAGTTTACTACAGTCCTTCCCGATTTAATAGAGTACAAAACACTAAAACCGTATTAAACTTTGTAAAATTAATTGGCTGTGAACTAAAGATCTTGCGTTGTTACCAGACGGCTGCGAGTGTAACTGTTCTTGATATCAGTAATTTTTTTTTGTCAATGCAATATTTGAAATATTCTTCCTTCTACATTTTTTTTTTCTTGCGGTTGTTTTCGGATGAATAATAAAATTAATTTCGTTCCCACCCCTCAAAAAATGTAATTTGAAATACAAGCCTTAATTCGTAATATTACAAATATATGTATTGCAAAATTTTACAAGGACTTTTTTTGTATCGCTAAAAAATTAATGTTGAAAACTTTTTGGCAATTTTTTTTGTAAAAGAACAAAAATTTTAGTTAAAAAATAGTAAGTAATCTTTGTTTGGGCGTGTGTACAAATTGCTAGTCAGATCTTATAACTATTTCGGAGACACAGAATAGTATTTATTTCCGTGGATCTACTGGTCATTTAATTTGTTATAATCTAAACACTACCCGTTTTTAAATGTGAAACATTTATTAGGAATAAATTGCCGTATATTGTTAGATACAGTTGGGTAAACATATGAGTTAAACAGGATTACTATCCCGTTTTGCCTCGGATCCGTGCATATACATTAATGAAGAACTAAAGTTTGGTATTAAAATATGCAAAGTTTGGGGTGCGAGCAGCGCTGTGTACCCCCTTTTGAGGGATACATATTCCTATCCTTTCTCTTTCCATCCCCACTTATCCCGTCCCTCTCCCCTCCTCTACTTCGGTGGATATCGTTTTATGCAAGAGGTACGTTTTGCCGCTTCCATTTTTCGTTCGCGTGCCGTTTCCTCACTGTCCGTGCTAGTGAGTTGCAATTTGCCACTGAGTAATCTTCTAAAAGGGATTTTCAACCAGTGTTTGAATTTTTTTTAATGTTGAGTTTTTAAGGGGGTTTGTTTTTCTATTCCCAATATTTGACAAATGCTCTAACATACGACGTTCCGACTTGGTACACTCCTTAAACCCATCAGTTGCCGTCTTTCCATGGTGTTTTGTTGACCTCACCTTAACTGCACGGTTTAAAGGGGTGTTGAGTTCCAAATTACTATAGCTCTTAACAGCAACGGGAATGTGTAGAACACGCTCAGGAGCCTAACAGCTCCATTAAGGCGGTTGTCACCTCTGAACATTTTTAATTGTTTTATGATGGGGAAGGGGAAGAGGGCTTTTCTAAATGTGTGTTCCCTGCTTTCCTAAACTTCTATCGTGGGCTATTCCCCATCCATTATCGAGTATAACCCCTTCTTTAATTTAGCTTCTTTCTCGTGCCTCTNACTTCTATCGTGGGCTATTCCCCATCCATTATCGAGTATAACCCCTTCTTTAATTTAGCTTCTTTCTCGTGCCTCGGGGGTACCAAAAATCGTGTTTTTAAAAACCGCTACTTTCAGTGCTGGCCCTTATCCTTAATGTCTTTCGTGGAATGCCAAAATTTTTAAAACCCTTCACCCTTAACCCGAAGTCCACTTCCANGCCCTTATCCTTAATGTCTTTCGTGGAATGCCAAAATTTTTAAAACCCTTCACCCTTAACCCGAAGTCCACTTCCAAAACCCTGGGTGGAATATAGCATTATGGTGGGGATGGGGATGTTCTGCTGCTTGCTGCATTTGATCGCTTGTTGTTTCCACGCGTTTCGACCTTGAAACTTGAAATTTGGCGCTGAGGCACCATTTAAGGGAGAGTTGGTCAAACAGTAGAGATTTTTCAGAAATTTGAGTTTTTAAAGTGTGGTCAATTTTCGATTCCCAATATTTTCGTAACTGTGTGAGCTCTGACATACAATTTTGCACGCTCCTTTACCTATCTTTTTCATTTCCCCATGTTGTACCGAGGAACTCACCTTGAAACTGCTATATATTTCCTTAATGGTTTGAGCTACAACGGGANCATTTCCCCATGTTGTACCGAGGAACTCACCTTGAAACTGCTATATATTTCCTTAATGGTTTGAGCTACAACGGGACCCAGTAGAAAAAATCAGGAGGCCGACAGCTACAAGTCGTTGAGTTGGCTGGCGCCTTTAAGCAATTGTCTTTGCTCACTAAAATTCTTTTGTGGGTTCTTCCCCATACGTTCTCGAATGGTAGGTAAGAATCCTCCAGTTTACGCTCCGTACTTTTTTCCCGTGATTCACCTGCAACGGATATTATGCGGAACCTGCTGGTTCGGCCACTGCTGGTTACATCGGATACGAGTTCTGTTTATGCAGGTTACATCGACATCTGCAAGCATACGTCGCCTTATTCATCCGCGCAGAATAATCCCGCAGAGTTCCGCGAGCCCGGCCCTTGGTACCTTTTGGTATAGGCCATTCGCGGTGGGGTACTCGTACCAGGCTTTGGACCGTGATGTTGGCATGCCTGCAGGTTGCAGGACTTGTGCACTGCAGTTGAGTGCTGCACTGTATACATACACACAGATGTCCATATCTTAGTGCTACATACACACAGATGTACTTATCTTAGTGGGGTACTGGTACCAGGCTTTGAACCGTGATGTTGGCATGCCTACAGGCTGCCTCATGCAAAGTAATCTTAACCAAGTCTAGAAAATTACACCGAAGGGGACAGCGCACATCATCCGTGCGCACTAACAGTAATACAATTTTCAGAAGTTCTATTTCTTACCAGGCATTACCAACACATGTATTTTCTCCCTGTCTTTATTCATATAAATTATAAATTAAATATTTCAATTATAGATCAAATATAAATTAAAGTTCACATCAACCAAAAATAAGGTACTTTTATTTTTAACACAAGGACAAAACGCTTGTGATACACGACATATTCAGGAAACAACTAAGCACGGCATACATGAGATGCTTTTCCAAAGGTTCTNGTTGTGATACACGACATATTCAGGAAACAACCAACCACGGCATACATGAGATGCTTTTCCAAAGGTTCTGTTTAAAAAGTGCGAAGAAACTACGAATAGACATTACTACGTTAATCAACGTATGTTTTTGCAGCTTATGTGGTAATGCAGAGACATTACTACGTTAATCAACGTATGTTTTTGCAGCTTATGTGGTAATGCAAATGTCATTGCCGACCTACAGCGTNAGACATTACTACGTTAATCAACGTATGTTTTTGCAGCTTATGTGGTAATGCAAATGTCATTGCCGACCTACAGCGTCGTTTCTACTACTTAACATAACAATACAGCGTTCCAGTTAACTGTCACTCAACAGTTTTAAGAATTTCGGAAATTTCGCCACACATTACGCAGTTATTACACTCTAAATAAATAAGCGCGTATAAATACAATCATAATGTAAATTCATATGCAGTAGGAGGGAAACTGCTTTGAAGTCTCTTTCCGTACTGAGGGATTTTATCTTGTGATTATTTTACAGCTTCTAAATTCAGTCAATTGAAAATCTTTGGTTGTGACTGCTGTTTCTCCACGTGAATTAACAAATAAGTGTTTAATGATAGAGTTAGAAAGAATAATTTACGGTATAATACTATAAGTTCGGTTGTCGGCCAAGCGGTTAATCAACTGCTTCGTTTGCGTAGAGTTCCGAAAAAATTGTAATTAAAGGTGCAGTACAACTTACGTTTAAACCTAGTACCCACCTTTTATCGTGCGGCGTTAAAGTTGTGGCTTTTGGGAATCGTCGGCCAAACATTGGTTTCTTATCTTCGCGTGCAGGAATTACTGCCTACGTGCCAGGCATTGCATCGTTACAGTTGAAATACATGTGCGCCTTTTAAAAGGAAAACCGCGGGTCCTAGGCAGTTGCAACAATTGGAAAATGTTTGTTAGTTATTTCGTTATTTTCGATAAACCGATACCTATCGAAATTCTATAAAACCTGATTCTAAAACTGTTGTATGCAATAAGAGGGTGTCCGCCAATGTTATTTTAGTTAAGGTGGGAAGTATTTATAGCTGTGTATTTATAACTGTGTATTTGAAGATCTCGAAGCATAAATATCTGTTCCATGAATTTTAGTTTATCGTATTAATGATGGTATTTTTCATAGATAAATTATCTTGTACAATTTATTTTAATTCACATAGATTGCAAGTCGCTTTGTGTTTTCCATCCGAATTTTCTCTCGGAAAATTTTGGGTGTGATTTTTTATAAAACCTGTATATTGGTCTCATGGCGTTCCTACATGTCGAGTGGTTTTTATGAATACTCAGTGAGCGTGCTTTCTTCAAAGAGAATTTCCATTTGTGATACATATGAACACATGGACAGCTGTAGATACGTGACGTGTGTAAAGTAATTTGTACTTACTTCGTGCATGCACATTCCTAGAACTTGAATGTATGATATGTGAATGTAATGCAGTTGTACTACACTGTCCAAACATGACTAAGACTTTGACGAGAGAGCTCTCAAGACAAAATATGTACCAAATCGAGAGAACGTTGTGGCCAATACAGAGAAATTTACTCCAAAGAGGGCAAACAATACAGGCTTACGGCATCTGGTTCAACGATAACTGTAGTGAACAATCTCCGTTTGATAAGAAGAACATTTGGCTCAATGTGTGGGCAGGTATACAATCATTCCGAACCTGCTGGGATGAAAGATTAAATGTGCATATGGTGACATTATAAGAATACTGTAATGGAAATGTCATTCATCATCAATTCTATCAGCAGGAACTTCACGGTTTGGCCCACCAACTTTAGCTCTACGACCTTAGTACAGTCACTGTATCAAAACGTTGAAATTCACTTGGAATTCCAAACGTCACAATAAAAGTGCTTTACGTACCCTGCCTTCAAGCGATTTCAGTCGCGTGATTGTCGTCGGCACTTCGGTCAAATCCATTACCAGGAGAGAGTTTCGGAGTGTACGACCATCTGGTTCCTTGTTTTTCCTACTAATCTGCATGATGCATTACTGCCTCAAACATTTATCCACAGCCACCGACCATCCACAGACAACGCCCAACCAGTCGCACACATCGTTCGACCATTCACGTGCACTACGCTTGCATCCACTCAAACCACTCGTCCATCCACACGACTACTCATAATTTCAGTTGCCACCCATGAGACACGACTGCCACAAAATCATGCGCTGGTAAGTTTCGACTTGCATTTTCCCATGAGCGTTATTGCATCTTTTTTTTTGTATTTACTAAACTATTCTATTTGGTAAGCCATTTAGAATCATACACTGGCTACATTTATCTATAGAATTTAAAGTTAAATTTAGAATCAAAGTTTTTAGTTTCATTAGAATTGGCCATGGCTTTCTAAAGTTACTGTGTAAGGTTGTTTAGTTAGCTAAACTATATTTATTGTTATACTTAACTTAGGGATTGGTTGGATATGCTTTATTCATTTTGGGAGGTTTCAATTGAATTTAATTANTACTTAACTTAGGGATTGGTTGGATATGCTTTATTCATTTTGGGAGGTTTCAATTGAATTTAATTAGGGGAAAAAGGAGAGAGCCCCAGTAAAAAACCCCTGATGCACTGATTGTTGTTTAATTGTTTGTGTTTCTGAAGGCACACATTGTCTCCATCATGATGGCGAATGTCTCTGCTTGGGTAGTGACAGTCAAGAGTTTTTGGTTTGCGGCTCTCATTTCTGGCATAATTGAGCGTAGAGCGTTCACGAAGAATCGCAGTTCACAGAGTTGTTGCATCAGTTGGTGAGGTGACTCTTGTGCTGCGTCTTTTGTTGGCTGCGCGAAACAAGGTGTGTCAGTGGCGGCAGCAGCTGCATATTTGCATTTCCGGAGCGCATGTGTTGGCAACTGGGTCGCAACCACCCACGAGTAACCTTGGCGGTGTTCTTCTGTCTTGCGGCAGACTGCTTTATTATGTTTGTGCGCGGCTGCTGAAGCGTCGCAAGTTGCGACCCGGCTACCTGCTGCGAGTCCCTCCTACAAAGCGACCGTCCTTTGTAGCGTGTCGGTATTGCCCTCTTCGTTCGCTTATTGTCAAATTAATGCAACGGATGCGGAACGCCGAAGCAGAATCGATAAACGGGATAGCTTCGATGTAACCGACAAACTTCGCAAACGCATACCAAATGTCACTGCGAACAAAACACCGCCGACGTACTGCGGGCTGATTGAACTCTGTTAACGAGGTACTCGAACATTTCTATACACTTTTCCAATGTAAAGATCATTAGTAAGTTGCGAAATTATTTCTTTAATTTTTACGTCACGTTCAGGCATGTTAACGTTTCGCCGAAAAATAACAATGGGCTCGTTAGCGTCGATTGTATTACGTTCATATCTGCCACCCTTATATTATTACTGACTACCATCTGTAAAAACAGTTATTGCTTTCATCTCATTGGGTGAATAACAACCATGATGATAAATCCTACAAAATGAGGCCTTGTTGAAAATGTATAACGTCAGAGTGAAATAAATATTTGTTCATAAGGCATACATTGGCAACAAATATTATCTCCAGAAGTTGACTTTTATGTATTCAGTACACATATATAGGCTACACATAATAACGCAACACAAATATATATAAAAGTACATTTTTTATGTAACTATATACTTAAATATAAGTGTTGAAATATTTTCTTGGAGGCATAATTCGTTTTGCTCTCGAACACGGGCCTCAAAATCTTGAGTTATTACTCTTTCATTCAACTAACGTATGTCAGTAATTTCAAGAAGTAAAAATTAATTAAATACTTGATGGGTGTTTCCAAGCAATTGATGCAGAGAAGGGCAATGACGCTGTTGTTACATTAAAAATCAAATCCTCGATCGCNTAAACGGGATAGCTTCGATGTAACCGACAAACTTCGCAAACGCATACCAAATGTCACTGCGAACAAAACACCGCCAACGTTCCGCGGGCTGACTGGACTCTGTTAACGAGGTACTCTAACATTTCTTTACACGTTTCCAATGTAAAGATAATTTGTAAGTTGCGAAATTATTTCTTTAACTTTTACGTCACGTTCAGGCATGTTAACGTTTCGCCGAAAAACAACAATGGGCTTGTTAGGGTCGATTGTACTACGTTCATATCTGCCACCCTTCTGTAAAATCAGTTATTGCTTTCATCTTATTGGATGAATAACAAACATGATGATAAACCCTACAAAATGAGGCCTTGTTGAAAATGTATAACGTCATAGTGAAATAAATATTTGTTCATAAGGCATACATTGGCAACAAATATTATCTCCAGAAGTTGACTTTTATGTATTCAGTACACATATATAGGCTACACATAATAACGCAACACAAATATATATAAAAGTACATTTTTTATGTAACTATATACTTAAATATAAGTGTTGAAATATTTTCTTGGAGGCATAATTCGTTTTGCTCTCGAGCACGGGCCTCAAAATCTTGAGTTATTACTCTTTCATTCAACTAACGGATGTCAGTAATTTCAAGAAGTAAAAATTAATTAAATACTTCATGGGTGTTTCCAAGCAATTGATGCAGAGAAGGGCAATGACGCTGTTGTTACATTAAAAATCAAATCCTCGATCGCNATGGGTGTTTCCAAGCAATTGATGCAGAGAAGGGCAATGACGCTGTTGTTACATTAAAAATCAAATCCTCGATCGCTCACTGGAGTGAAAGTGTGGAGTGGAGAGATTTGGTCGGCTCTTAACATCTTGAGAGCCGATGATGGTTAAACGTGAGTATGGAGCAGCGCCGGAATGCAAGGGTGGGGGAAACTGGATACCCTCGAGAAAACCCCCCGACCAGCGGCACAGTCCGGCACGATTCCTACATGCATAAATCTGGGAGTGACCTCGCTTGGAATCGAACCCAGTTTGCCAAGGTGGGAAGCGCGTAGTCTGACCACTACACCACCACGGCCCCTATCACTCACTGGGTCTGCGAAGCTCTGAAAACAGACCTTGTATCCGATTTGCTAATGCATGCTGCAAAATTTTCCGCATTAGTTGGGTTGCCATTTTGTTGGTTCGTCTCCGAATACTTTTTGGTTAGTGACGTCCCATTAAATAGCTAAACGGTTTTGCTCATTTGGGTTACTGCAGGACCTGTGAAAATCTCTAGTTCAGGTTCTGTATTCTTAAGTACTCTGTGTTTCGATTTTGAAAGTGCTTTGCAGGAAGTGTTTAAGGGCTGTTCCGAACTTTCAATTTTATGTAAGCGATTTTATGACTTGTGTCATGGCTTATTTATGTGTGTGTAAATCTAACGCTCAGTTGTCTTTCGTTTGCTCGCTATTTCACTCTAGTGCATTTTACAACGGTCAATGAGAAGGATATACCGTACCTTAAATATAGATAATTACGTCAATGTTCCGCAAGTTCATTCGAGAAGTGTTATTAAAAAAATACTGAACTGTTTCATGAAGAATGGATTTATATACAGGTTAACGCAAGGCCACATTTTACACTGTAGACTATTGAACCTTTGGACAAAATATGTCTCTAGACCATCCTGCATGTAATCGAAATATCATACCCTGCGATTTCTGGGATTTTCCAAAAGTCAAGAAACAGTTGAGGTCAGCAATTCATCATGTACCAAGAAGTGAAAGCTGACACAGGCACTATTTTTTCGCCGAATACCAGAAAACGTTCTTTAACATGCGCTTAAGAAGGTGGTGCATCACTTAAAGTATGAATGTTTCTATTTAGAAAGGAATCCCACACTAAACCCCTTTAGACTCGGTCTGTTAATAGTGATATAATCTACACACTTTCGGAGCAGGTCTCGTAATCTACGGCCGTCGATCAGTATGACAAGGGCCGGACACACCCATCTTCCGTGGTCTTCGCGTTCCAGTAACCCGACGACAAAAGACGCCGCTCTCGGTGTTACGCTGGCCTATATCGGTTGCGTTGTTTAATATTTTCGGTCCCGTTTACTGGCCAGTGGAGGGGATTTCTGCAACCGTCTTTCGCAAGGTGTTGTTGCAATCAAGCTCGTGCCCTGGTTCAGTTTTTAGAGGTGTGATCAGGCAGGCAAAAGTCAATTCGTAACAATGTGGGTCACGCACAATACCCAATAACACACTGTTGCGACTTTTAAAGGGAGGGGAATATTCCAGATAGAAGTAAATTACAGTGGTAGTATAATAAACGTTTTATTCAGTCACAACTTCAAAAATGTGTACCTGCCTTTGAATTAATTTTAGACCATAGGTGGGTCTTCGGCTTAACTGAATACCGTAAGTGGGGGTCCCTTTGTGACAAGGTGCGGTGACTGTGACACAAAAATCACATTTAAATATCCCCCTAATTCAGTGGGATTTTTCAGATATTCGGTGGTGCCAACTGAACCAATTTATATTACAAATAGCCTCTTTGTAATGGAATGAAGTGTAAATGACAGTGAAAAATCCTGTGCCGCAAAGTCACCCCCAAACACCACAGCACCTGTCATAAAATTATTTAATGTAAATAATCACGATTACTACCCCTATTTCGAACTAACCTCCATATCGCGGTAGCATATTTGGGATTTAAATGATGGATTATGCAATAACTATTTACGTGACTATTGATCGGGGGAGCTAAAATTGAATACCAAGATGCTAATTAATTATATTAAGTGTTATTACCTCACGCCATTACTATTACAATCCAATTGGAAAGTCCCCACCTTGTTCACGTAACCGTGAATTGACTAAACATGGGATGTTGCACCGGATGTGTTTTTGATGATCTACATGGTAAACTGTGAAAAAATTTGCTTCCAATAAAGGAAAACCTTCACGTGTGACTGATATTCGTTGTCGAGACTTCATTCTGTAGTCTCATATACAGCTACTACCCATTACATCAAGCGCAAAACACATTTTAAGGCCATACTTCCTGATAATTTTTTTATTTTATTATCCAAAAGTGATTTATATAAGCACCACACAAATTTATATATTTGTAGTCAAATGATTATAATTTTCAAAATATACCACTAAGAGTGGAACATTTTGGAATATGGAAACCCAAGTTTATATGCTCCTTATTTACTTTGCCAAACAAATCGTATTTCATATGATCTATATCATATACACAATATATTAATTATCAAGGATATTTAAAATGGGTACTTAAGTACTGGAATCATGAGTACCATTTAAAATAGGTATTGATGTTTTTGCCACCACATTTTTATTCGTCCAAGAGAAACTAGTAAATATGAATATGGTTTTCTCTCGGTCGAATAAAAATATGTTTGGAAAAGACGTCAATGCCTATTTTAAAATAGATTCAGTATGCCATTACATGAGTGCCGATAATTAAATATCGTTGATACTTAATTGATATGTTGTGTATATTGTACAGATCACCTGGCATGTGAATAAGTTGGCGAAGTTAATTAGGAGAATAGAAAGTTGGGCTCTCATATTCCGAAATTTTCGAAATTTCGGTGCCATATTTTTGAAAATTATAAAAATTAGATTATAAATATTTGCATTTATATGGTCCTAATATAGATCTCTTTCATATAATGAAACAAAAATGTATCGTGAAATACTGCCTTAATTGGTCGCGATATGTGACAGAGCGTTACAATGATTCTGTTCCCAATAAAAAAAGTTGTTCATTGCAACCACAGACTACAGATGAAGTGGACCATGTACAGGCTCATGAAAAAGCTGTCACTCCCAACTTCTATGAAGCCCTGCTTATGTTCTATTCCGCCTCATGCAAACATAGCTCAGCCAAGTATAGAAAATTACGCGATAGAGAAAACTAATCGGATTCTTACGCACTCAGTGTAATATTATTTTCCATAACAACTATTTATTAATAGGCATTACAAACACACACATTTCCTACCTGCTTTTGTACATATCTCTAAATAGTATAAAACAAAGTCGCTTATCCGCGTCTGTCTGTGAATTCGCATAGTACTTCTAAACTGCTTGATGGATTTTGATGTGGTTTTACACATCATTTAGCGAATTTCTCGAGGAAGGTTTTGGTGTATAATTAATTTGCATTAAATGTAAGGATAGTACAGAAATGTTGAACCGTTTGTAATCAAGTCGTAAAAAAACGCTTTTAGGGCGCTTACATGGCTTGTGCTGACTCAACCATAAGAGATACATCAAATTAATGTACTACAGAATTGTAATTCTCAAAAAGGTCTACAGAAAAGTCCGCGACAGCATATGCTCATCTTTTGGATGACCCACAGTAACAATTTTTGTCTTTCAAAGTATCGCTGTAAAAACTAAATTGTTACCGGGCGAAGCCAGGCCGGTTCTCTAGTTAATAATAAATTAAATATTTTAATTTATAGAAAGACTATAAGGAAACTACCAAGCAGATCGTAATGTTCTATGGTTTGAATCAAAAAGTGTAAAGAAAGAGCGAATACACTATAAACAACATTACCCGCACATGGGCAAGATTACAGAACGTGTGCGTTTATATCTTAATTTTCATAATTAAGCACTTTTATATGAATAAAATACGTACTTTTTTCCAATTTAAATTTAATCTAATTGCATTAATATTGGTTAGAAGAAGTATACAAACTTCTCAAACACTTCATTAACATATAACCTTGTTCTAAGCTCAAATCCCATCCACGTCGTCTACGATAGTCATTGGCAGGAAAGTAGTTCAATGTTGCGACACGGAGAATGGTTTTGCGCAGCTATCGTGTTCACTCTACCACTTAATTACTCCACGATTGCAACGTCTGCAATTATACGTTTATCTGTGTGTCTGTGTCTGCGCGTGTCTGGCGAGAACTAGACCGCGATTCAGAGCCCAGTGTCAGATCGCGACACCTGCCGAATGTAATTCACGGGGGTTGGGGGGATGAAGTCTATCGCATCAAGAGCTTCGTGTGTGGACGGGACAGTCGTTAACAACTTTCTCTGGGAGGGGGACGGAGTTCAGAGGGTCCCTTGCTCCCTTCCCCGGGGTCGTGAAACTACTGACTCGCAAACNGTGTCAGATCGCGACACCTGCCGAATGTAATTCACGGGGGTTGGGGGGATGAAGTCTATCGCATCAAGAGCTTCGTGTGTGGACGGGACAGTCGTTAACAACTTTCTCTGGGAGGGGGACGGAGTTCAGAGGGTCCCTTGCTCCCTTCCCCGGGGTCGTGAAACTACTGACTCGCAAACTACCGCCGTGACTCGAATGGCAATGAAGCCGAATGGCAGTTAATGTTCCCTCCACCCAGTCTTCCCCAACCACTCCTCTCCAGCAAGAACATGGGGTGCTGCTCAGTTCATTGAACTTCATAGAACAGTTGCTGCGAATCGGAGATGCTACAAAGAAATGTAATAATATATTAATGGTATTTATTTTATGTTGATGCACACAGGATAATCAGGATCTGATGTTAGTTAACAGGTATTTAAATATATAATGTTTAAATATGTCCCAGAATTCGCCTGAGATAAAGAAAGAAAATTATTAATAAAACCAGTTACCGATACAACTAATTATAATACGTTCCTCTACATTTATATATTCCAAAAATGTTGCCAATAATTTCAAAAGTATACATAAGAAGATACTGTGTTTTAAAAATCAATTTTATAGAAGGAATTTTTTCACCAGGTTGGATGATAATCGTTAAAGATTCTCCAGGAATAAGATATATAACCATAATAATTTTGTTAGTGTTGCATTTGAAATTTAGGGAAAATTAAAGCTATTATATAAGGAATTTTGTGCTAAGTATGTGCTTCAGCACAGTAAGTTTGGTTTAAATCGGTCAAACTGTTCTAGAAGTAAGGCACATAATATACAAAAAATTATATTACTATCATAAACACAAGTAACAGTTTTATAACAATTTTAGGTGGTGTTCCATTTTTCAACTTGTACGCAAAAAGTGGTGGAACTCGGTTGAGAAGCTACGAATGTAGGAATCGTAACCTTTTTTTTTTTTTTTTTTTCTAGTAACGCCATATTTCAATATGCAAAACGATATAAATGATTTATAAATGAATTTATTTTACACAGTACGTAATTCCAAAATACAAATTTATTTTCAAATCAGTTTTATGTTTCCAGAGATAACGTATGTATTTAAAAAATGAGTAATAAGATCCAAATAAAAAAATGCGGCATAATTGTTAAATTGTTTCTTTCAGGCGGGATTTCCATGAACTAATTTTATGCTTAAATTTTTGAGATTCTTTTCGGTTGTTCCTGAGATAGGATATAAAATATATCCCCCCCTCCCCAACCCAATGGCTCTACCTTTCAAATCGGCAGACGAAAGAATCTACGAATTAGTACTACCGTAGTTTACAAGTTTTGGTAAAATAGGTGTAATGATTCGCTACATGCAGTATACTTATGCATTTATTATTTCCTCATATTAAGAAGCTTTTGCAGCACTGAAATTATGTAAATCAAAGTGGACTACAATGGCAGTATTTCATGAGCTGAATTTGCAGAGAATAATTTGAGAAGTGCTCGAGATATTGCATAATGGCTCAATATATTTAGGTGAGCATCTTATAAAATGCCAAAAAAAAAAAAGAAGACTAGTAAGGAGATTTTTAAAAAATAGCTACTGTGAGCACAGAAATTTTCGTTGAAGTAGATTTAATAATACAGTAAATATGGTACATTAACATAAATATTTATAATTACGTTTCTTGACGCATTCTTACACTGGTATTCTAAAACATATCAGCTTGGGAACGAAATAACACAGTAACATTATCAGATAATGTTTNAAAAAAAAAAAAAAAAAAAAAACTAGTTTTCGACTTCAACCACTAGTCCTTGATATTACATGTGTTGTTCGTAGTGTTTTTGGTCAATGTTTTGTGCCTAATAAAAATCGGATGTTTTTATTTTACATTTTACCTCGTGTTGCATTTAAAACCATCATTTTGCTAGAAGACTTAATCTTTCACATGTAACTCTTTCGATATTTTTGCTAGGCCGTATGTTGTGTGTATGTCGGATGTCCCAAATTAATGTTTAGGCTACGCTCTTTGAAAGGGAATAACAGAGAAACTATTTAAGTCAATCTGTTAGGACTGCTTGTATTTGAACGCTATAGCGACAACGTTAGGTGTGTGAAAACGTTAATAACAGTTACGAATGTTCAAAATGCCCGCCATAAACAGCAAGATAACGTCTGCAACGCTATAAAACATAAATACGAACTGTTTCCATGGGAGTGGATTCACAGGCGGTCACAATCACGTCTGTCATGGTATCCAGTGTCCGGAGCTTCGTAACGTACACATTGTTCTTCAGAGTTGCCCCTAGACATAAATCTAACAGCGTTAAATCTGGAGATCTGGGTGGATACTCCACCACTTCCTCGTCGGCCTATCCACCTCCCAACGAATGTTTCATCCAGGGGCGATCGTGCATTCGATGGTAATGTGGCGATGCACCGTCCTGCAGTAGTCATCTANAAATTAGATTATAAATATTTGCATTTATATGGTCCTAATATAGATCTCTTTCATATAATGAAACAAAAATGTATCTTGAAATACTGCCTTAATTGGTCGCGATATGTGACAGAGCGATACAATGATTCTGTTCCCAACAAAAAAGTTGTTCATTACAACCACAGAATACAGATGAAGTGGACCATGTACAGGCTCATGAAAAAGCTGTCACTCCCAACTTCTATGAAGCCCTGCTTAAGTTCTATTCCGCCTCATGCAAACATAGCTCAGCCAAGTACAGAAAATTACGCGATAGAGAAAACTAATCGGATTCTTACGCACTCAGTGTAATATTATTTTCCATAACAACTATTTATTAATAGGCATTACAAACACACACATTTCCTACCTGCTTTTGTACATATCTCTAAATAGTATAAAACAAAGTCGCTTATCCGCGTCTGTCTGTGAATTCGCATAGTACTTCTAAACTGCTTGATGGATTTTGATGTGGTTTTACACATCATTTAGCGAATTTCTCGAGGAAGGTTTTGGTGTATAATTAATTTACATTAAATGTAAGGATAGTACAGAAATGTTGAACCGTTTGTAATCAAGTCGTAAAAACACGCTTTTAGGGCGCTTACATGGCTTGTGCTGACTCAACCATAAGAGATACATCAAATTAATGTACTACAGAATTGTAATTCTCAAAAAGGTCTACAGAAAAGTCCGCGATAGCATATGCTCATCTTTTGGATGACCCACAGTAACAATTTTTGTCTTTCAAAGTATCGCTGTAAAAACTAAATTGTTACCGGGCGAAGCCAGGCCGGTTCTCTAGTTAATAATAAATTAAATATTTTAATTTATAGAAAGACTATAAGGAAACTACCAAGCAGATCGTAATGTTCTATGGTTTGAATCAAAAAGTGTAAAGAAAGAGCGAATACACTATAAACAACATTACCCGCACATGGGCAAGATTACAGAACGTGTGCGTTTATATCTTAATTTTCATAATTAAGCACTTTTATATGAATAAAATACGTACTTTTTTCCAATTTAAATTTAATCTAATTGCATTAATATTGGTTAGAAGAAGTATACAAACTTCTCAAACACTTCATTAACATATAACCTTGTTCTAACCTCAAATCCCATCCACGTCGTTTACGATAGTCATTGGCAGGAAAGTAGTTCAATGTTGCGACACGGAGAATGGTTTTGCGCAGCTATCGTGTTCACTCTACCACTTAATTACTCCACGATTGCAACGTCTGCAACTATACGTTTATCTGTGTGTCTGTGTCTGCGCGTGTCTGGCGAGAACTAGACCGCGATTCAGAGCCCCGTGTCAGATCGCGACACCTGCCGAATGTAATTCACGGGGGTTGGGGGGATGAAGTCTATCGCATCAAGAGCTTCGTGTGTGGACGGGACAGTCGTTAACAACTTTCTCTGGGAGGGGGACGGAGTTCAGAGGGTCCCTTGCTCCCTTCCCCGGGGTCGTGAAACTACTGACTCGCAAACTACCGCCGTGACTCGAATGGCAATGAAGCCGAATGGCAGTTAATGTTCCCTCCATCCAGTCTTCCCCAAACACTCCTCCCTAGCAAGAACACGGGGGCGCTGCTCAGTTCATTGAACTTCATAGAACAGTTGATGCGAATTGGAGACGCTACAAAGAAATGTATTAATATATTAATGATATTTATTTTCTGTTGATGCACAAAGGATAATCAGGATCTGATGTTAGTTAAAAGGTATTTAAATATTTAATGTTTAAATATGCCATAGAATTCGCCTGAGATAAAAAAAAGATAATCACTAATAAAATCAGTTACCTATATAACTAATTAGAATACGTTCCTCTACATACATATGTTCGAAAAATTTTGCCGATTATTTTAAAAGCATACATAAGATGATGCTGTGTTTAAAAAATAAATTTTATAGAAGAGATTTTCCAGGAATAAGATGTATAACCATAATAGTTTTGCTAGTATTACATTTGAAATTTAGGGAAAATTAAAGCTATTATATACGGAATTTTGTGCGAAGTATGTGCTTCAGCACAGTAAGTGTGGTTTAAATCGGTCGAACTGTTCTAGAGGAAAGGCACATAAAATACAAAAAATAAGATTGCTATTATGAACACAAGTAGCAGTTTTATAACTTTTAGATGGCGTTCCATTTTTCAACTTGTACAAAAAAAGTGGTGGAACTCGGATGAGAAGCTACGAATGTAGGAATCATAACCTTTTTTTCTAGTGACGCCATATTTCAATATGCAAAACGATATAAATTATCAATAAATTAATTTATTTTACACAGTAAGTAATTCTAAAATACAAAATTTAGTTTCGAATCAGTTTTATGTTTCCAGAGACAACGTATGTGACAAAATGTGTAACATGAACAAAATAAGAAAATAAGGCATCATTTTAAAATTCTTTCTTTCAGACGGGATCTCCATAAACTAATTTTATGCTAAAATTTTTGAGATTCTTTTCGGTTGTTCCTGAGATAGGATATAAAAAAGTATATCCCCCCCACCCCTTCCAATGGCTCCACCTTTCAAATCGGCAGACGAAAGAATCTACGAATTAGTACTGCCATAGTTTGAAATTTTGGTAAAATAGGTGTAATGATTTGCTACATGCAGTATACTTATGCATTTATAATTTTCTCATATTAAGAAGCATTTGCAGCACTGATATTATGTAAATCAAAGTGTACTACAATGGCAGTATCTGATGCGCCGAATTTGCAGAGAATAATTTGAGAAGTGCTCGAGATATTGCGTAATGGCTCAATATATTTAGTTAAGCATCTAATAAAATGCAAAAAAAAAAAAAAAAAGATGGCTAGTAAGGAGCTTTTTAAAAATAGCTACTGTGAGCACAGAAATTTTCGTTGAAGTAGATTTAATGATACAGTGAATACGGTACATTAACATAAATATTTATAATTACGTTTTTTTGACGCATTCTTACACTGGTATACTTAAATCATACCAGCTTGGAAACGAAATAATACATCAACGTTATCAGATAATGTTCTCTACCACCATGGATTTAGTTTTATTAAATCAATATATACAAATCCGAAAAAAAAAACTGGTTTTCGACTTCAACCACCAGTCCTTGATATTACATGTGTTGTTCCTAGTGTTTTTGGTCAATGTTTTGAGCCTAATAAAAATCGGATGTTTTTATTTGACATTTAACCTCGTGTTGCATTTAAAACCTTCACTTTGCTAGAAGACTTAATCTTTCACATGTAACTCTCTCGATATTTTTGCTAGGCCGTATGTTGTGTGCATGCCGGATGTCCCAAATTAATGTATAGGCTACGCTCTTTGAAAGGGAATAACAGATAAACTATTTAAGTCAATCTAATGGGACTGCTTGTATTTGAACGCTATAGCGACAACTTTAGGTGTGTGAAAACGTTAATAACATTTACGAATGTTCAAAATGCCCGCCATCAACAGCAAGACATCGTCTGCAACGCTATAAAACAGAAATACGAACAGTTTCCATGGGAGTGGATTCACAGGCGGTCACAATCACGTCTGTCATGGTATCGAGTGTACGGAGCTTCGTAACGTACACATCGTTCTTCAGAGTTGCCCCCTGACATAAATCTAACAGCGTTAAATCTGGAGATCTGGGTGGATACTCCAGCACTTCCTCGTCGGCCTATCTACCTCTCAACGAATGTTTCATCCAGGGGCGATCGTGCATTCGATGGTAATGTGGCGATGCACCGTCCTGCAGTAGTCATCTANCAACGAATGTTTCATCCAGGGGCGATCGTGCATTCGATGGTAATGTGGCGATGCACCGTCCTGCAGTAGTCATCTAGGTAGAGTCGTTGAACAGCTGGCAAAATGTTTTCCTGCAACGTGGTACGCCAACTTTCACCTGCCACCTTTCCATCTAAGATAAATGGCCCCACGAGTCCTTTGGCAGACATAACGTACCCCACTTGTTAACCCAGGAAGATTAACTGCTCGCTCTATTATGTGGGAATTTTCATCGGCCCAGTATACACAGTTGAGGTTGTGGACTGTTCCAATCAATATAAAGGGTGCCTCTTCGGACCAAGCAATCATTTAAATAAAATGTTCGTGGTCGTCGTACTTGTTCGTGACCCACTCACAAAATTTGATACAATTATCTTAATCTTCTTCATTTGTAGCGTGAAGTAGCATGGGAACGTAGGGTCTCCAAATTACTTGCTTTATAATGCAATGCACACTTGAGTTACTGACACCTGAATCACGCGCAGCTTCATGTATGGACGTCGACTTTCCGGATGGGGATGTGTGATTGTGTGCAGTTCGTCAGTTGCCGTTCTCTTCCTGCCGCACCATCCTTTCTTCACATCACACACAGTTCCGTCCCTCTCAAGCTTGTCATGCAATCGTGTCACAATTACACGTGACCTTGGCGCAGTATCGAATTCTTGCCACCATAGTCTCTGCACCTCAATCATGTTCGTGCATTTCTAATAACACTTTAAAATCCAGTAATGTTGCTAGAAAGAAAACATTGTCACCTCCGCCTTTTCATATATAGTTGTAGTAATACCGCTCGTGGTTGTAAACGAAACTATCAACAGGATAATTGCTACACGCGCTCGCACACACCCACTGTTGTCCTTGCAGCTCCAAACACATGCAGTTCCATGAGATTACCTTTAACAATGTCTCTGTTACCAACGTACAAAGAGAATAAAGAGTAATTTGCGACATCCGGTATGTGAATGTGTGCATTTGTGCGTTTATATAAAGTACGTACTTGCACATAAATGTTTACATGCACGCTTTTTTGGGCAAGGAACTGCCTCACAAAATTAGTCGGTATAATTACGAACAATCCTGTATGCCGAATATGCAAAATTTTATCTGNAATTAGTCGGTATAATTACGAACAATCCTGTATGCCGAATATGCAAAATTTTATCTGATTACCTCTTTGTTTTTACACTATCAGTCGAAGATGGATCATTTTTTGTTATAAACCCACCTGGTTAAGGCAAAGGGAGGCGTGCAGGCCGTTATAAATCCGTCCTCTTTAGCTAACTACACGTAATAACGTTAAATGTATGAACATAACAGCCAGTTTGTCGACTGTTCTCTAAAGCATATTTCCACCAAAGTCAAAGAGATGTTTCAAAGGTGATATGTATATTATAAAACTGCATTAGATAAAACTAAAAGTACTACAGGGACAAAGGTACTTTTATTATCGTTTCATAAAATGATCGCGTTACCTTTTATTTCGAAACTTGCGCTCTGCACAAGTGACGCAATGCACTTAATCTAGTTTTAACGCCTTGCTTCTTGCTTAAGGATATTACGGGGAACATCAGAACATCATGCATGTACCAGTGTTGCCTTAAGCGTTCCCTTGCACCATAGCCTCAAACGCCATAATAGTTCCAGCTGAACATGTCTCTTAAACCTGCAACAGGGGCTAATATTTTACTTTCTCTATTCACTCGCTTGCACCACAACAACAAAATGTCCCAATACACTGACAGGAAACTACCACGCATTATCATTAAAAGAACTCATACCCACTAAAAGAAAAATAAATAACTTGTTAATAACTCGGTAGACTTATGCCTAGTCGGGGCTTCAAGAACGAAGTAGCTAGTGTCCTAAGCGGAATAAACAAGAAATAACCATGGTTTTTCTTTATCGACCAAATGCCATGACACACTTCGGGAGCAGTTAAGGGAAAATCAGCCACCTGGCCACACTTATCATCTGTCCTTAAATGCGAAATGTGGTCAGGTCGCTTCACTTTTTGTAGTTACATTTATTCCGTGCGACGAGACCAACGAATACATCTGGGTGAATTCTCAGTTCTTTTCAAGATGGACTATAATCCACGTGTGTGAGCGTTCTGGAAAAGTTTCTATTTGTTTATCGCGTGCTGTCATAGTGAAAATCAGTTACTATGTCCTTAAGATTCGCATTATCCTGTCTCTTTAAAATGCAACGCAAATATTTGGCACGTCTTCTAATAAGATTTGTAAATTTTAATTAACACAAGTTTTCAAAAATAAGTGTAACTTTAATACAAATACGTTATGATTGTACTTCCGGAGACAATGAAAAGATTACGATTGGATTAGAGACTCGAAATTACTAAAACAAAACTCCATAATTAGAGAGCAATTATCTGTAAAATAAGTTCTTATCAGCAAAATAGATTCATTTACAGTCAGTACATTAAAGTATATAACAAATATTGTGGTACTGCTCGGGCGAAGCCAGGATTCTCATTAGATATATTTGACATTAGTTAAATAAAATAAGGCACAGTAGCTATTTTATTAATAAGCATAAATCAATTCAATACAAAAATCAAGCTGCGACAGTTTATTACATGATATTTTATTCGTTTATCTGTCTTTCCCAGCATGCAATGCCCTTCATGTTGATAACTGACTTCCTTTTTACCTGAAAGCAATGAGTTTCTAGTCAAACACACTCGTATCACCCTCACTCGGACCTAGTGTACACGCTAAGAGGTAAATTGGAGAAAGAGAATTCGCAAATAGTGAAATAACTACGGAATTTGCAATTAAGGAGTTCGTTCCAGGGAAATTTGCAACTGGGAAAGTACGGACTAAGGGATACGCATCAAGATACCTCGAAAACTGGAAACATGCATATAAGGAAGTCTCAATTAGGAAACTATCTTATAGAGAAATCGTATATAATAAATTCACACTTACTGTACTCGTAGGCTACTTATGGAACATACATCTGCGGTACTCGTACTTATATAGAAAACACTAATGGGAATACTTCTATGAAAATAACTGGGTACCTAAGTGCCTCCTACCAAGCGAGATTTTATTTTTGAATTCGACACTATTTCTCTGGTCCTTAACGGCGTGTTCTGTCTCGTATGCTGCTCGCTCTGCCTTTCTGATCCTTCTCAGACTTTTTTTTTTATTTCGGATAGGAAGGTTTCGCATTACTGGACTAGCAGTGTTAAGATGCAAAGTCGACACTCTTTGGAAACTCCTCACATACGTTGTCGGTTGACCATCCCCATTATGTGGCGGTGTCGCATTACATAGGTTACATCCGTGTATGTGATTGTGGGCCACCTCATTGACTTCAGCGTGCGTATAAAAGCGTGACGGGAAAGGAATGTAGATAAGACCGCGGAGAATACGCTACAAGTTAGACTACACTGAAGAGCCAAAAAAACTGGTATACCTGCATAATATGGCAGGTGTAGGGCCCCCGCGAGCACTCAGAAGTGCCGCAAGACGACGCAGCATGGATTCGACTAATGTCTGAAGGTATGCACGAGGCAATTCACACCATGAATCCTGCAGGGAAGTCCACGAATCCATAGGAGTGCGAGGCGGTGGGGATCTCTTCTGAACAGCACGTTGCAAGGCATCCCAGATATGCTCAATAATGTTCATGCCTGGTGATTCAGGTGGCCAATGGAAGTGTCTAAAGTCAGAAGAGTGTTCCTGGAACCACTCGGTAGCAACTCTCGACGTGTGGGGTGTCGCATTGTCCTGCTGGAATTGTCCACATCCGTTGGAATGCACACTGGACATGAATGGGTGCAGGTGATCGGACAGGATGCTTACGTATCTGTCACCTATCAGAGTCGTATCTAGACGTATCAGGGGTCCCATTTCACGCCAACTGCACACGCCCCATACCATGACAGAGCCTCCACCAGCTTGAACAGTGCCCTGCTGACATGTAGGGTCCATGGATTCATGACGATGTCTCCATACCCGTACACGTCCATCCGCCCGATACAATTGGAAACGAGACTCGTCAGACCAGGCAACGTGTGTCCAGTCATCAACAGCCAACGGCGGTGTTGGCGGGCCCAGGCGAGGCGTAAAGCTTTGCGTCGTGCAGTCAACAACGGCACACGAGTGGGCCTTCGGCCGAAAGCCCATATCAATGATAGTCCGTTGAAAAGTTCGCACGCTGGCACTTGTTGATGCCCCAGCATTGAAATCTGCGCCAATTTGAGAAAGGGTTGCACGTCTGTCACGTTTAATGATTCTCGTCAGTCGTCGTTTGTCCCGTTCGTTCACGATCTTTTTCCGGCTGCAGCGATGTCAAAGATTTGATGCATTACCGGATTCCCGATATTCACGGATCTAGCAACTTCTGCCAGAAGCTTGTTGTCTTATATAGGCGCTGCCGTCCGCATCGCGTTTATCTTATTAGTTGCATACACCTCTGTTGTTTGCGTACGCACACCTACACAAGTTTTTTTTTTTTTTTTTTTTTTTCTCTCTCTCCAGTGTACCTTGTGAGTGACACAAAAGCAATTTACTTGCATTAGCCTTAACTATTATTCGTTCCGAAAACCACCTTAAATTCATGAAAATGACATATTTTATTTGCCCTCGTTTTCAAGTTGTTTGTAGTTCGAGAAATAAATCAATTTTGATTACAATATACTTTTTTACTGCTAACAATTTCAGTTTAACAATCTCAGTGTGTTCCAAAAGAATAAATATTAGAATTTTAACTGTGGCGTGTAGAGAAACCTGGGCATATTCATTTCCAGGTCGTAAGTATGACCGCCAAACACTGTGTACAGTTTCAATCGTATAGCTTTTATTTAAAATTTGTTTCATAACTTTTGAGTGAGGTCTCCTTAAGGTCACCACTTAGGAAAAAATATTACATCAAGGTGTTAGTTTTTGTTGTGTTTCCGCCTGTATGTGATTTTTGAAGTTATACTTCTTTTGGCGCGTTTAGTGTGCAACTTCCGTTGCACACTAACGCAACGGAAGTTGCGCGCGCACAGAGTAACGAAATTCGACAGTGAACGTGGTAGGGGTATGACCCAACGCGCATGCGCATACAGTTGCGCACGCACTGTGTAACTAAATTCGGCAGTGAACTTGGTAAGGTTATGACCCAATGTGCATGCGCGTATCGTCTAGCTATATATAAATGCAAGGTACACAACATAGCACGTGGTTATATTTAAAACCGACAGAAAATCAGTTCATATAGTAAGCAAATTGAAAAACATTTAATTGATATTAGTAATTCATTGTGAATATTTATATCTTATTAATGAATTTTACTTACATTGTGCCGTGAAAAATTTGTTAGTGACAAAAATTGTATAATACAATTTTGAAAGTTTTTTCAAGTATTTGAGGTTAATTTTTAAGTATTTAATCATGTTATTAAATCAAACATTTATTAATTGTATTTAATACCTTTTCGGTCATTTTATAGTTTTCCTACTTACATAAATGATTTGCATACGTAATAAAATCTTTGTTTAGTGACGCCAAAGATGCTTAACTTCTAACGTGCGTACATAAGTACACGGACCCATATTTTTTTAAGTTAAAATTACTGAAACGTACTTTTTCGCAATACTCTCCAGGTACTGACAAAATAACGAACACCTGTATCTATATTATTGCCCAATAAAATGGCATGCTCACAGCTGGACGACTCAAAAAGGCTACGTGACGACAGAATTATTGCCTTGTATACAGAAAGTACGTGGTAATCAATATATGTGCCTGGGTGCTCTGACATTTTCATGGGACAGGATACATTCGGACCCGCCACACACCTGCTCGTGGGCATACGTACTGTATGCAGGCAGATGAATGTCAGTGAGTTTAGGCTATTCACGGTGAAGTGAGTACTTTAGATGCCCTACTTACTTTTACTTTTCAGTCGTTTTTATCCTTTAACTACCTTTTAAAATAGATATAGCCATGTTAGTACAGAACAAAGAGCGTAATTCCGCTGCACTCTGAAGTTAACGTCTAAGGCGAAAGTAAAATATATTTGTTGACTATTATTACAAATGAGAGGGCTTTCGAAAGTGCTCATTTCACCGTGAAAAGCCTATAATCGCCATTAGCGTTACCGCACTTCTATTTCCCGTAAATGCGAAGTACCTCCATGCCAGATAGCACGGTCTAGCACTGAAACGCTGGTGTTTGAAGCCAACGTGTGACNCGTAAATGCGAAGTACCTCCATGCCAGATAGCACGGTCTAGCACTGAAACGCTGGTGTTTGAAGCCAACGTGTGACGAGCACATAAGTGAGTTTGTTGCCATGGCCATCAATTCTTCTATCCTGTGCCACGTGATGTACATATCAAATTATTGACGAGAATTCAAATATTTCTCAATGTGTTGCCTAGGAAACTTGGGAGTCAAAAATATATTGTCATGCTAATTAGTACACCATTAACTCCAAATATTAAAATGAAAATCTCTTAACTGTATATAAATAAATATTGACAATAAAAACTAATAAGGAACTAATCTAGCCTCTTGAATAATTGTTCCCAGTATGTGTATGTTACGTAGTGGTTGTAAATAAATTGCAATATTTTTCACTCCTATAATAAAGCGACTATTCAAGAGTCAAGAGGTATGCTGATCAGTAAGACGTATCGAGTAAAGAGCCAATTATTTATTTTTAATTTTTTGTATTATATTTTTTATACCCGTTTTATTGTCACTCACACATTGAATGGGACAGCGATGGTGTAGTGGTTAGAATACTCGCCTCCCACCTAGCAAACCAGGTTAGATTCCCGGCGGGGTCACTCCAAAATTACCGCATGTGGGAATAGTGCTAGACGATGCCGCTCGTGGTCGGCGGGTTTCCTCGGGGATCTCCCGTTTCCCCCACCCTCTTATTGCGGCGCTGCTCCATGCTCACCTCGCTTCACCCTCATCGGCTCTCAAGACCTCCAAGTTAAGAGTCGCCCACTGACACACTCATACATGGTATTTTTTTGTATAGACTAGTTATTCTAAATTTAGCGAAGAGGATACCGCCGATGGTTCACTCCTACAAAATTGCCGAGCAAATGTTCTGTACGCAAATTATGCTGAGCGTACTATAATTTTTTTTTTTCCTGTGACGTCTTGTGGAAAATAAAAAAAGCGAAACTTTTTTTTTACTTCCCATTATTATCAGTCATCGACAATCACACGTACTTTTGACGACTTTTTTTTTTTTGAGAACGTGGGTAACCTTAGCGAACCAACAATAATTTAAAACTACATTACAGGCCATCCTTCACGGNCGTAAATGCGAAGTACCTCCATGCCAGATAGCACGGTCTAGCACTGAAACGCTGGTGTTTGAAGCCAACGTGTGATGAGGACATAAGTGAGTTTGTTGCCATGGCCATCAATTCTTCTATCCTGTGCCACGTGATGTACATATCAAATTATTGACGAGAATTCAAATATTTCTCAATGTGTTGCCTAGGAAACTTGGGAGTCAAAAATATATTGTCATCCTAATTAGTACACCATTAACTCCAAATATTATAATCAAAATCTCTTAACTGTATATAAATAAATATTGACAATAAAAATTAATAAGGAACTAATCTAGCCTCTTGAATAATTGTTCCCAGTATGTGTATGTTCCGTAGTGGTTGTAAATAAATTGCAATATTTTTCACTCCTATAATAAAGCGACTATTCAAGAGTCAAGAGGTATGCTGATCAGTAAGACGTATCGAGTGAAGAGCCAATTATTTATTTTAAATTTTTTGTATTATATTTTTTATACCCGTTTTATTGTCACTCACACATTGAATGGGACAGCGATGGTGTAGTGTTNAATTTTTTGTATTATATTTTTTATACCCGTTTTATTGTCACTCACACATTGAATGGGACAGCGATGGTGTAGTGTTTAGAATACTCGCCTCCCACCTAGCAAACCGGGTTAGATTCCCGGCGGGGTCACTCCAAAATTTCCGCATGTGGGAATAGTGCTAGACGATGCCGCTCGTGGTCGGCGGGTTTCCTCGGGGATCTCCCGTTTCTCCCACCCTCTTATTGCGGCGCTGCTCCATACTCACCTCGCTTCACCCTCATCGGCTCTCAAGACCTCCAAGTTAAGAGTCGCCCACTGACACACTCATACATGGTATTTTTTTGTATAGACTAGTTATTCTAAATTTAGCGAAGAGGATACCGCCGATGGTTCACTCCTACAAAATTGCCGAGCAAATGTTCTGTACGCAAATTATGCTGAGCGTACTATAATATTTTTTTTTCCTGTGACGTCTTGTTGAAAATAAAAAAAGCGAAACTTTTTTTTTACTTCCCATTATTATCAGTCATCGACAATAACACGTACTTTTGACGACTTTTTTTTTTGAGAACGTGGGTAACCTTAGCGAACCAACAATAATTTAAAACTACATTACAGGCCATCCTTCACGGNTTTTTTTTTTGAGAACGTGGGTAACCTTAGCGAACCAACAATAATTTAAAACTACATTACAGGCCATCCTTCACGGATGGCACCCGAAACATACACACTACCAAGGAATTACCTACGAATCCGGCTGTACCTCGTTATATAACGATATGGGCTGTTCACGGCAAAGTGAGCACTTTTGAGGCCCTAGTTACTTTTTTCATTTTAGCCTTTTATTAATCCTTTAAACGCCTTTTTAAGTAAGTGTTCCCAGGTAAGTAGGAAAAAACAGTGTGTATATTTCACTGCACTCAAAAGTTAATGTCTAGGGCTAAAGTAAAATGATTTATTAA
The DNA here is from genome assembly GCA_002778355.1 of Clitarchus hookeri. NCBI lineage: Eukaryota > Metazoa > Arthropoda > Insecta > Phasmatodea > Phasmatidae > Clitarchus > Clitarchus hookeri. The sequence goes on from NQII01000579.1 coordinate 53,756, forward strand.
TTATTATTATTGCAAATCAGAGGGCTTTCAAAAGTGTTCACTTTACCGTGAATAGCCTATACACACATGCCATTACTATAGAACCCACTACGTTTTCAAACTATTAATTTTGACTTACGTGAGCATTCAAATTGACTGTGGCCATTGCCGAAAATAAGCCTAATAGCAAAAAAAAAAAAAAAAAAAAAAAACAAATTTCTGACAGTGACCATCAAATAACTTGGAAATTTAGAATAACGTAGCAGTCAATATAACATCAAACAAAGAGTCACAAACAAAAAACTAGACAATCAAATTGGTGGGCAACAACAACGATGAACACGAAAAACTTCAATAGCTAATCGAACAAAAAACATCAGAAGAAGAAGACAGGTTCCAGGACTCGACACATCGTGAAGTCTTTTTCACATTATCTGTACAGAGTTTTCGTTCTTGTCCTGTTGTGTCTTCTGGTGAAGTCTTGTTGCATATTATGTACTGTATTTTGTTGTTATTGTCTTATTGTGTCCTTTGACTTCGGTTGTTTATCGTAGCTTCTTTGTCATATTTACAAATTTTTTNTTGTTGTTATTGTCTTATTGTGTCCTTTGACTTCGGTTGTTTATCGTAGCTTCTTTGTCATATTTACAAATTTTTGGTTCTTTGCCATAAACACAGGCAAAGGCAAAATGTTTTCCAGTATTATGTTCGTAGTAGCTGTGTGTTTTATATTANAACACAGGCAAAGGCAAAATGTTTTCCAGTATTATGTTCGTAGTAGCTGTGTGTTTTATATTACTACTCCATTGATTTTTCGTTTTCTTTGTCGCACTGTGTCCTCTGATATTGGTTTTGGTTCAATTCATTATTGCAGTTTGTCGTTGTGTTTATTGTGAATGTTGTTCACCAATTTTCTTGTCCAGATTTTTGCNGTTCAATTCATTATTGCAGTTTGTCGTTGTGTTTATTGTGAATGTTGTTCACCAATTTTCTTGTCCAGATTTTTGCATGTCACTCGTTTCCTCAAATTCCTTTGACTGTGAAGTTCTTCTACAGTCCCTATAGTTATTTCTTGTTTATTAACTGGGATTTGTATGGTTTTTTGTTTCGTAGTTATTGTTATTTCGTTTATTTTGGACAATGGATCCAGTACATTTAAAAGCTCACACAAATACAGCAATGCCATCGCCATTAAACTTTGATGATAACATTAATGATGCGCCAGAACAGTTCTCCAGTTACTTTTTCATACTTCTCCCAGTAAACTAAACTTTAAATAGGTTAGTTTTAAAATGTATTTCTCTTCATGTTAACGTAAGAATTATTTAACTTAAATCAAAATGAGTAGTTACTGTAATCTCGTAATAAATTTATTGCTCAGAAGACGTATCATACATAATGTTACTTGAAGTGTAAATGAGGAAATATTACTTATCGTTTTCATGAACAAAAGTTTTGTGGTAATGTAAAAATCAATATATGTATATTAATATATATATATATATATATATATATATATATATATATATACGTATTATTCTATTCGCGGTTTCTTTACACTTTTCAATCAAACCTTTGAAAAAATCACCCCATGTCTGTAGTTTTTGAAATATATCACGTATCAAAAGTGTTTTTACATGTTTTAACATAACAGTATTTTATATTAATTTTAACATTTCCTTGTATTTTTATACCAATAATAATATTCAATTTGCGATTAATAAGAATCAAAATAGGGGAAATAATAGGTGTGTTGGTAATGCCTAGTAAGAAATAGTTGTAATGCAAAATATTATTAAAGTTTTAGAAAAGTTGGAAGAAACCGTGAATGGCGTATGCATGTACTGCTTCATGCTATTTTGACAAGTCGTGATGAGCAAATGATTATAGAAGCTTGAGGGTGCAGAGGATTCTGACTCGTCACTAAACTCAATTCCTTCCACAGGCCTCCTTTTTTTTTCTCTGCTCCTTCCAAAGAAAAAAAGGAAATAGACAAGGAGTCTGCTCCTTGGGGTCCTGTCTTGCTGGTGGACCCACGGGGAGGAGACTAGTAGATAGCCAGCGGTGCTCCCAGGCACGCGAGCAATGATTCGCCGGAGTGGCAAATAGCTGACATAGATGGCCTATGCGGGGGTTGAAGGGGGGTTGCGGAGAAGGCGGCGGTGAAATGATCGCCGGAGCGAATATGGGTGCACGTGTCCAGGTTCCCACGG
>NQII01000579.1:57168-108071 GCA_002778355.1 Clitarchus hookeri
GTCCCAAGTTCAACCCCACTACTCAATAAAGGTCGAATTTATGTATAAAGAGAATAGCGGATTTTTAATAGAGAGAGAGATTAAACAACAAGACATATTTGCGTGAGATGACGTTGGACTTCCCAGCCAATTCCACGACTCACAAAAAAAAATAATTTTTGTAAATGAAAATATTTTTTATCTTTGTATTTAGCGTAGATTACTCCGATGTAGCATATGTCACCGGTTCTTGCGACCAGATCACAGTTCTCCGTATGGCAACGCCTGGGAAGGATATCACTCCCACAGTTACTTGACGAGCAATATTTCGTGCATCGGGTCCATGTAATATATTAGATGATATCGCAGCTCTGTGTTGATATGCATTAGAATAGCTTAAGGAGGGGGAGGGGCAGCGGGAGTGATAATTGTACAAACTGTGTAAGAAGAATTGTGTTTTGTTTTGTTTGATGGCATGCCGTTGAACGTTCTGTTATTTTAGTCGTGATTTACGCAGTTAATTTGCATCCGTCGTTATGAGATACATGAAGCAACGCTTTTTTTTTTTTTTTTTTTTTNTACATAATAATCTAGTTTTAATGTTGTTTTTATTTTAGGTTTCCAACTTCTGCGTTAGTCAGTAATCATTTACAATAAAGTTTTTCTAAGTATTCAAGGAAACGTAATGTTTCTAAATCATTTTACTTTTATTATATTTAAAGTCCTATTAGAGTTTTCAAAAAATTTGAAGATGGCGTTTGAAACAGAAATTGATAGCGCACAGGAAACATTATAAAGTTTTTAGAAACTCTTTGGTCCATTGTTTTCTCTCATTGTGTAGAATTTGCGGAAATGCAGAATTTAAGGGACTCTTCGATAGCATCATTACTGAAATGTTAACATGGTAAATTGTCAACGTTACCAATTTATAGAGAACTCTATATCAACGAAGAAGAATGAGTCCATCCCCCAGCAATAACGCAAAGTTGGTCCCACACTCTGCCTGCTACATATCCTGACATTTTGTTCCAGAATACAGTTTTATTTTCAACTGAATTTATACAAATTCGTGCCAAAAATAAATTTAAAATAAAAAATGGGAAATAATAACTAAGAAGTTATGGAATGTCCGTAGATTCAGACAAAGTCCTATCAAATATTGTGAAATGTTCCATGAATTCAAATCAACTCGCGTGAGTCCATTGACGAAGAGAATTGAATATACCGAGTGAGTCGCCCACGCCTATTTTTCCGTATGTATGCAACCCGCACACAACATTACCCATATATCAAAACATCAACCGTAGCAGAACACCACGCGCGCGTTGATTCGTTGTCGTCAGTAGAGTAAGCGGCGAACGGATGGTGTTGTGTCATCAATGCGTTGAGAAGCAGTCACTTTTCAAAGAATGCACATCCGTTTACTGTGTTGAAACAGATTATTGCGATGTTTACCAAATACGTTGGTACGTGACGATTGCGTCCTTCGTAACACTCATCTGCCTCGCTTCAAGCCATTGTGTTTCTTCCAGTGACATAATAATACAGTCGCTGCTTACCGTGTTGACGAAAAGAAATCAACGCGCAAGTGCTGTTTTGTGGCGATTCTCATTTTCGCTCCGCTGATTGGCGCAGGCTGACAACGGCGTCGAATTTTCAGTTAACAGACGAGGCTCCGTAACGAGTACGTTTTTCTGGGTACGTAAAAAAATAGTCGATATAAATTGAGCTACGCCCAAGGAGGTAAGTGAATGTAGCATTTTAAATAATTCCTATACAAAATAATTGTCTATTGTGTAGCCGAGTCTCTTTCTTGCATACAACAGGCCCAAGGGCAATTGAACAACACACGACGTACCTCAAATCATTAAAAACGCTGCATGTTTTCAGTACTGACGAATCTGCAAATATTTTCACCTACGTGTAAATTAATTACTGTGTCTTTTTTCTTGTTACGAGTGGTTTAAATATTACATTTGTCTCTTTCGTGACATGCCATTTTAGGATAAATTAGCGTTTAAATGAGTAAGTTCTTCATAAGCGGAAATTTAAAACCAACAGCGCGATTTTCCGCATTTATTTATGATACGATAACAGCTCTTATTGCGCCAGGAAAGGTTGGTTGTATGAAAAAATATATGAGTAAATGAAAGATATATTGCAGGCGAACGCATGTCGTCAAAATGCCTTGCATTCGTCTGTAATAACAATTAGATTAACCGAGCAAATGTTAAGAGCACCATAACGTGCCACATGTACTCGTCAGCAATAAAAACCTTATATGTGCAGCAATGGCAATTAGTTTCACCAGAGTCATGCAACGAGGTACGAGAAGGGCGAAAGCGGCAACTGAGAGACCGAAAGAGCGGAGAAGACAGGAGAGAGAGGGAGAGAGACACTCATGTTTCTGGAAATTTTGCTGAGGTGATGCGTCTCTCTGTCGCAAACTCTGAGAACACTGCCTCTGCTTTAAAAATAATAATTCGCTGTCTTAAAAAAAAAAGTATTTTTTTGTAAACGCTAACAACTCGTTTCAGTGTGAAATTTGTTAGTTAGATCGACATGAGTGACAGCTTAACTTGAACAATATGACATTGACTCGCCATNATGGCAATTATTTTCACCAGAGTCATGCAATGAGGTACGAGAAGGGCGAAAGCGGCAACTGAGAGACCGAAAGAGATGAGAAGACAGGAGAGAGAGGGAGAGAGACACTCATGTTTCTGGAAATTTTGCTGAGGTGATGCGTCTCTCTGTCGCAAACTCTGAGAACACTGCCTCTGCTTTAAAAAGAATAATTCGCTGCCTTAAAAAAAAAAAAGTATTTTTTGTAAACGCTAACAACTAGTTTCAGTGTGAAATTTGTTAGTTAGATCGACATGAGTGACAGCTTAACTTGAACAATATGACATTGACTCGCCATNGTTTCAGTGTGAAATTTGTTAGTTAGATCGACATGAGTGACAGCTTAACTTGAACAATATGACATTGACTCGCCATGCCTCAGGGTAACAACGTGCGGTAGAGTACCTAACTTGCATTCCGGAGGTAGTGATATCCGCCTGCAACACTAAGGTGACTCCCGTCTCTCTTTATTTTTCCATTCAAATAATTGCCGATGTTGCATTTTGTTAAAGGTGTTAAAGAGCCAAATATTTTTTCCCCTTCAGATTTTGAGGTTAGTTTGCGGTTTCGTGACATGATATCTATGATAAATTGATAAATTTGTCAACTTTACAGAAAAGAAAATTCATCACTTAACTTCAGTGTAAACGTTATAATTTTAACATCTTTTTCNAAATTTGTCAACTTTACAGAAAAGAAAATTCATCACTTAACTTCAGTGTAAACGTTATAATTTTAACATCTTTTTCAAAAAAAATTAAAATTTTTTTTAAATTTCTTTATATATACATATATATGCATGTTTGATTTTAGCTAAAGTGTTTANAAATTTGTCAACTTTACAGAAAAGAAAATTCATCACTTAACTTCAGTGTAAACGTTATAATTTTAACATCTTTTTAAAAAAAAATTAAAATTTTTTTTAAATTTCTTTATATATACATATATATGCATGTTTGATTTTAGCTAAAGTGTTTANAAAAAAAATTAAAATTTTTTTTAAATTTCTTTATATATACATATATATGCATGTTTGATTTTAGCTAAAGTGTTTATTTCAATGTCATGCTGCAAGCTCTTTGAAGTACTATATTTGTTCCAACAGCGGTAAGTTTAAACTGAAGTATGGGTGAGCTGCACAACAATTTTTCCAATAAATGTTCTTTAACACGTTCTAATAACACGAACAATAATATGAGCTATGGATTTGTTCGAAAAAAAAACGTATAAATTCAAAATTTCTATAGATTGTGTAATTTGTTTTAGAAAATTCTTTTACCTTCAATATAATACATGTTCCAGGCTCTTATGTCACATCATAACGAAAAAGGGCGCAATAATNGAAAATTCTTTTACCTTCAATATAATACATGTTCCAGGCTCTTATGTCACATCATAACGAAAAAGGGCGCAATAATCAAAAATTTAGATAATAATTTGCGACTCTTTAAAATCCTTGATATATCCATTTTCAAACGCATCTTAATTTAAAAATAAAATGAAGATTACATTTTTTTAAGTGGACGTCGTAATGCTGTGTGTTACTGGAAAGCACGAAACAGATCATTGTGATAACATAAATAATAATCAGAGAATCAAAACGTTTCCAAGGGACATATATAATTTTTAATTGCAGTATATATACATATGTCNAAAATTCTTTTACCTTCAATATAATACATGTTCCAGGCTCTTATGTCACATCATAACGAAAAAGGGCGCAATAATAAAAAATTTAGATAATAATTTGAGACTCTTTAAAATCCTTGATATATCCATTTTCAAACGCATCTTAATTTAAAAATAAAATGAAGATTACATTTTTTTAAGTGGACGTCGTAATGCTGTGTGTTACTGGAAAGCACGAAACAGATCATTGTGATAATATAAATAATAATCAGAGAATCAAAACGTTTCCAAGGGACATATATAATTTTTAATTGCAGTATATATACATATGTCNATAAATAATAATCAGAGAATCAAAACGTTTCCAAGGGACATATATAATTTTTAATTGCAGTATATATACATATGTCAATATTTCTCTCGGGTAATTGTTAATTTATCTGTGTCCTCTAAAGAATTTTTTTTTCCCCAGGGCAGGCAAGCGACCCGCGAATGTTCTGTCTCGACGTTGAAGACGTGTCGTTAAGATGGCGCCGACAGCGGCAGTCGTTTACGAGCGCTGGCCGTAATGACGTGCCGCTGATTGTGGAAATGAGGTGGAAAGATGGGGTGCGAGGTGACGGCGAGGGACGAACGATGATCGACTTCTCCCGCGAAAGTTACGTCGAACCTCGGGGGAAGGCGGGGAGGAGGTGGAGGAGTTCACGATCATCGTCTCGAGGGTCATCAGCGCGAGTGCGTGGGTGGGTCCTCGAAGCTACTGCGGCTCCTTTCTCCCCCGGCCCCTCGACACAAAACCCCACCTTCCGCAATATTGAGGCCCGGCTTTTACGATTCCCGCATCAGTTCTGCGCCGAGAAGCAGCGGCTGCAAGGAAGAGTCCTCGCTGGAGAAGCCGTGGTTGCAGAGCAGCTAACAACACAGAGGCGGACCGGCCGTTTATATAGCGAACTGCAGCCGCACACACCAGCAAAATGGCGACGCGCCAGCGACATGTCGGAACGCCGTTGCTCAATCGGCGCCTGTTAACTTGCTTGCCAGCCGGCAACCCATCTACGTTGAATCTTCTCGCAGGGAGAGGTACCCAGGGCCTCGTGCAGCCAGACAGCTAACAGGAACGCCTATTGCAAAGGAACCGCGGGACCGTGCGTGGTGTAGTGTTTATACAACTCGCCTCCCACCTAGGCGTAACGTGTTCGATTTCCGGCGGGGGTCACCCGGATTTTCACATCTGGGAATCGTGCCGGTCAATGCCGCTGGTCGGTGGGTTTTCTCTGGGATCTCCCGTTTCCTCCACTCTTTGCATTCCGGCGCTGCTCCATACTCACTTCACTTCGCCCTCGTCGGTTTCCTAGACCTCGATGTTAACAGCCGCCCAAATCTCTCGCTCACATAAAAGGGTGGCGGTACCCCATTTCGCCTCTGCGTACTTATATTTTCTGTGCCATGGTCAACGACTCTGACTCGTGCGCCGCAGTTGAGAGGTAAATTGTAAATGGAATAGAGTCTTTTTTGGAATAATACTTTGAAAAATGTTCTAAAGAAATTCGTGTGTTTTGAAAATATCTCAATTTGGAGTGTTTGCGTGTCACATTTTTTGGCAACTATTTTCCTTTATATTATTTGTATAGTATTGTGGCATATACGTCGCAGTGTTCCCCGATGAGCCCCGCTTCCGTCTTAGTTCAGATGCTGGTCGCAGCAGAGTTTGGCACCACAGTGGGTAACGTGTCTATTCTGCACCGATTCGTGAACGCCATACGCCCCGGACACAAGGTTTCATGGTATCGGCGCCACCAGTCATGATTCCCGTCACGTCTCGTGGTTGTTAAAGGAACGGGGACGGCACAGCATTATGTCGAACGCCATCGTGCAGCTAGATAGTGATCTTTCCTGTACAGCTCGCATCGCCCAACATGACCTAAAATATATGGAGGACACCGTTCCTTGGCCTGCCAGATCTCCTAATTTGTCCCCACTTGAACACGCGTGGGGTATGATAGGGTGACGTTTGCGCCGCCGTCAACCACCTGCCTAAACACTGGCTGATGTACGCATGCAGTTGCAGGAAGTATGGTTGTGTGTGCCTCCTCGCATCGCTGCCTGTATAGACGCGAGAAGATGCTCTGCGCCATATTGAATTCATGCTTTGTTANGTGTGTGCCTCCTCGCATCGCTGCCTGTATAGACGCGAGAAGATGCTCTGCGCCATATTGAATTCATGCTTTGTTGATGCTAAACAATGCGCCCTCTATGAGTGGAAGACTAGTCGTTCTTCTTATCTACCAGACTGTGATGAATGTATAAAGTTTCACGCAAGGAAAGAGGGTGTAGCGATTCCCAGTTCAGCAGAGTATAATATTTTAAACTATAAATATTGTAATAAATTTANTGTGTGTGCCTCCTCGCATCGCTGCCTGTATAGACGCGAGAAGATGCTCTGCGCCATATTGAATTCATGCTTTGTTAATGCTAAACAATGCGCCCTCTATGAGTGGAAGACTAGTCGTTCTTCTTATCTACCAGACTGTGATGAATGTATAAAGTTTCACGCAAGGAAAGAGGGTGTAGCTATTCCCAGTTCAGCAGAGTATAATATTTTAAACTATAAATATTGTAATAAATTAAAAAAAAAATTTTACACAGTATGATTTTACCTTTAATATTTCTTGAAGTCAGAGGTGTGGCATGTTGGAACTACTCTGAATTACAACAGTTGGTTTACCAACAATAAGGCTACTTTGACTTTAAATTTTATTTCAATACTGAAATATGGGGGATCCATATACAGTAATAAATGTACATAAAATTGTTATTTACAACACATGGTATTGACAGTTATTTTAAGCTCTAGTTTAATGCATTAATTTTGGTTAATTTTGAGATTTGTACAAAAATAAAGAGAGAAAATTAATTTTTTTTTGGTTACTGTCATTAGTTTCTGAAAAGTCATTTTCCGCCATTGTCGTACTCTCTCATAAATCTATTCCACATCGCAAAGGAAAAGAAATCTGTAATGTGTAAAAAAATATAAATAATATATTGACATTTAAACTAATTTTAATTTGCAAATGAAACTACTATAACATATATACATGTATATTTCCAGTTCACAAATTATACGTTGTTAAATTTCTTTGTCCATACACGTGTTACGAATATTCACTCTGAGACAAATTACTCGCCCCCGTACGTACTATAATTTAGCGAAAACAGTATTTCGTGATCTGCAACCGTTACTGAAATTTTGAGGGTGTCCACGTTAGGTGGGCTATACTGTATATTCTCAAGTGCAGTAATTGCATTAGTGCAGAAAAACCGAATTAAAACTAACATGGTTCACACTTCTGATAGAATTTCAAAAATCCAAGCAGAGTTTCAACTAATGTTACCTGAGCTCGCAAATGAGGGTGCATTTGCTCCGGCAACAATGGAGTCGCTGGTCACGCCGACAGTTGACACAGAGTACTCAAGAATACAGATGTGGAACAGCCGCCTATACCGCGAGCTCCAGCCGCGCACGCCAGTAACACGGCGTCACTGGCCACCAACATGTCGGAACGCCGTTCGCCAATCAGCGCCAAGTTGCCGACTCTCCAGTCAGCGGTCCTGACAACAGGGGACATTTCGCAGCATGCGCCAGCCAATCACATGCTTTCGTTCCCACAGCTTCATGCAGCCAATCAGAGATTGGGTAACGTCGATTAAAAGGAAGTCTGAATTTATCTATTCAGTGGTTAGTGACCATCCCGTGAAGGCTGCCGCTTGCTTGGCGCTTGAACTACGTTGTAACGTGTTTGAAATCACGGTTTCTATTTTTAAGAAAAACAGGAAACGTGCAACCAAAATGCATATATATGAAAAGTAAACACACTTAAGAATATCCGTGCATGGTAATTTCAAGACATCACGCACATTGGAAATATAATAGTAATGTCCTCGAGCATGGCTGAAAATTGCTTTCTCAGACTGCTGTTTCTCAAAATATACGAACCGAATTCACGCGAAACTACGACAGAGAAGTGTTTTGGAGTTTGCTACAGCGTCGCATTGAATAAAATGATAGGTTAACCTCGTAAAGTCCCATAGTTATAGGGTACGACGGGAACACTGTGAGCGTGTTCACATATTTGCGCGTAGATACGATATCGAATTACATGCGGTATCGAATAGAAGCCCTATGGACGTTGTCCATAGGGCTTCTTTTTTTTTGCCATACACAAACACTTTCCCCCACTAGAAGGTAGCCTTAAGATCTATTCACACAAATCAGTCACGTGCCGTCTCAGTTCCGCGAAGTTGGTCGTGGAAAGAATTATTTCATTAATGCAATCTTAACTGACTAATCTACATTCGTCCAGCACAGTTCTGCCTTTTCAGCAGACTTTGTCTTCTTACACCCCATTTCGTGAAAATTTATATTCTCGCCGGCGATGTTTTTGTTTTTTTTTTTTTCCCGACGTGTATCGGTGGTGTTTGAACTTTACGAAAAAATTTATGGCGAACGTCTTTCAAATCTGTTCGTAAAATTCTTCAGCTATATTATTTGCCCCAGTCAAAATATATTTACAACTAGTAATTTCAAAAATTATATTTAGAACAAAGTAAGAAAACATAAAAAAACGCATTGTAAATAATAAACCTTATTTGTGTGCAACATATTTAGATAGTTCTATTACATTTTTCAAATTTACATGTATTGTCAAATTTTCCTTGTATGAACAGAACGGAAGCTACCTCTGAACTGAAGTCATATTTGAACATTTTTATCACCCGAAACGAATAATTTGTTATATTTTGTCACCCTACAATGACAGCATTTGAAATGATCTGTTAGCCATTTCATTTTAATTTACACGTTTCCAAAATCTGCTATTTTCCGTGCAGACTAATTTCGCCCGTTAGTAACTTTATGTTTCTAAGTCCAAAAGCCCACGTACTATGTTAAACATAATTTAAAAATATTATACATGAAAATATCCGATTATGACAAAAATAACATATGTTCTTTATTGTGTAAATAGGTTAAACTAAAAAGTGATATATGTTTTTTATTTATAAGCATTATCATAAAGAAGAACTATTTAGAAACCCACGTAAAACAATTATGAATGGTAAGTTATATTTAATGTAACTGCTTGCGTACATTTAGCTGTATCCAAATCGTATTACACAAATCAATCTTTACACTCATTGTACGCGAATAAGAGAGAAACTATTAAAGAAGATCTGATGGGAATACTCGTTTTGTCGCTAAAAGGACAACGTTGGGTATATGTGAATTTTAATAACAGTGACAAATGTTACCTTTAGTGTGTGTGCGTGTGTGATACATAAACATATAATGGAAATTCTATTTTCACACATAAATAATTTAAATATATATATACACTCAATAAAGAGCAAAAATTTTTATGAAGAAATTAGTTATCGTTATTAGTCAATATAATTTATCATTCATTGCCTATAATGCCGAAAATTCATCTTACTTCAAAAATTCAGACAGTTTTACATTAATCAGTTATGCATGATATTTCAAAATAACATGCCCTGGTAGGCCTTCTTATCGCCACACAAATGAAGTGCGCAATTTGAATATAAATTGTTCGTTTTGAAGTGGTGAATTTTAGATTTTTTGCTACCTTAATAATTGTAACTCTACATGGTTTTACATGTTCTGTCTCAAGTATTGCAATTTGTATCATTCAATATTTCTTATCAGACTTTCATAAACTTTAGAGTTAAAAAAATTCAATTGAAAATATAATTTAGTGTAAAAAATGTTTTCAATTGAAAATGATTTATCTACTTGTCAGATATAGAAATAGATATTGTGAGCATTCTATATATGCCATAAATTCACAATTGTCATACGAAGATGACAATAGTATTTCAACATAAAATAAAAATGTTGAATGTCATTGCAAATAAATGCTATAATATTGTAATAATCTTAAATTATACACATAAGGCATGCAAGATAACTTACCAAAAAACATTTTTCCAGCATGACACTGACGGCGAAGCAAATCTTAAAGCAGGTATAAATGAGAAGTTCTGGAGGTGAGGTAGATTTTTTTAGATATTTCTAAAGAGATTGTAAGGAATGTAACTTCGCGTGTTATGGAGGTAAACAGGTTACGAGTCCTTCCAGAACTTCCTGCTTATTGTTGGTTTTGCTAGAACTGGAAAGGTTTCTTCTTCCTTCCTTTCCGCTGGAGGGGGAGATAGCTAACTTTGAACGGCCTTCTCGGATATGGGTTCTCCTCGATTAACCTGCATGTTTTCTTTGTCCTCAATCTGTCTCGCCGTCTTGTTGAGTTGTTTGGCTTTCAATATTTTTTTTCGTTTCTTTCTCGTTCAAGTCTTTCCTTAAGAAATTTAATTAGTCCAAATATTTCCAAAAATTGTTTATTCCCATTTTTATTTTACCCACTCTTTTTTTTAAGTTTTTTCAGAAAGAATAATATTAATTAATTTAACTTTAATAATTTTATAGGGAAATTATTTAAAATGTGCAAATTAAATGCATTTATATTATAATTTAAAATAAAATTATAATGTACATAATTACTACTTACTATTTTTTACGTACCTAGCAAAACGAAATTCCCCGCAAACCTCCTTGGACGTAGCTCATAAGATAATATGTCAATACGCGATCAATTAAATACCGCCACATACTATCCAATATTTCGGTTAACTTTTTAACTTTTTTGCTACAATTTTTTTTTGTAACATCTATCATTTATTTTACAAAATTTTAAGATATATTATTTTGACAACAAAATCTATTAAATATTGTTTAAGTATTTAATTTCATTATGATATAAATATTTTAACTGAATTCAACATGCCTCTATGTTATGCTGAATCATCATGGGAGGTATATTGGCCGAAGAAGATTTTTCGCAACATTGGAAATTTTGCATTCGGTATGGACAACCAAGAAATTAATTTCTACAAATACATGTCGAGAGAGTATACATGTTGGCGTGGTTATTATTCCTTTTCGCTGTACAAGGTGTTACTGCAAAAGCTGGTCGTAGTTTGACTGAATTTTGTCCCCCATCCCGTTCCGGCGGTCTGGCAATAGTTCTGATCCGGCAGTTGCGTATGTTGATAAAAACACTGACGTTCGAAACATCGTTTACTGGCAAAACAATGCAGTTCATGAAGATGCATTGTCTCAGACTAATGTAACTAGTGTTGTACAATTGCCTGTAAAGTATTCGCTTGAGAAGTTCAGATTTGAATTTGGCTATGAGATGGCATTAATTCATAAACTGGCCCGTACAACCGGTGGTATGTACGTAGATGGTCATGCACAGCTTGTATAAGCTGCATGGGTAAATTTTGCTTTTTCTTCGATGTTAATCGATTAGGTAGTATACGTTTTCACTCTGGCGAATAGGGATCGGACAATTTGGAAAGGAGACAAACTTGGCTACTCAAAAACCAAAATAATCGGAGTCGCGAGGCCGTCCCAAGGATAGAACAACAACAAACGCCCCCCCCCCCCAATACAGTTGTGGTGCCATACGTAAAATGATTCTCTGACAAACTAGCCTGACCTCTCAGGAAACACAGTAAACACGCCATAATAAAACTCATAAACATAATCAAAGGTACTCTTGTCATCAGTGGAAGATCAGACCTCGGAAGAAAATGTCGCTGTGTTATTTAGAATATCCAGTTCATGTGTCAAGGTATATATTGGGAAAACTGGCAGAAGAATCACCACCAGAATTAAAGAACACATCAGAGACTACAAATATGAAAACTATCGATCAGCCATAGCAGAACATTCAAGTAAAATAATCCACAGTATTGAGTTGACGCTATACCGCCACTGTGGAAGACAGTGTGGCTTATAGTGTCGTTGTTAATGCCCCCAGGCACAGACTATATGATGCCTGAAGGTTAAGGGGTTTGCAATAATTTAGTAGGTTGCTGTTTCATTTTTAAGGACGCATATATTGTCTGGAGTTTACACAAGAACTACATACATCAGCACTTCCGAGGTGTGATACCTCATTTGACTACTCGTATTCACTGGGCGCCGATTTTTATACTTAACTCAGCGGTGAGTATTGGTAGGCTGTCATCTGGGGATGAGCTCCGGCCAAGTGGTAGGCTTTGGAAGAAGGCCCGCAGGTGCTGCTGTCTCCCTGGACTGCGGTTCGGACTCGTGCTCACGTCTTCTCGCGATTCCTTGACGCAACTCTTCCCTCGGCGCGGTGATAATGAACTTTGACCCCACTTCTCACGTAAAGGGGTTTTTATGCTTGCCAGTGTCCTCCCTTAATTGTCGGCACGTGTCGCCTTGAGGGGGGTAGGGGGTGAGGTGTTAGGACGCAGAACAATGACTTTTAAAACACGTGCCCTGGTTCCTGAAGGTTGGTGGGTGGGGAAGGTAGCGCTTTGCTCCGAGCTTGCTCTGTCAGCTACTTCTCCGCGGTGTGTGTTTTCTGAATTTAGGCGAAATACACATGATTATTTGGTGATATCTTGGCCCTCAACTGTTCTCACGGGCTTGCTAGATGTGCTCTTGCTTGGCTTTGCGATTTCTCCCGCTTTCCTACGTATGTACGTAGCACTATCCGGGTGCTCCGGCGATATGCCAGCTCTTACTCGGCACAACCTTGACATGTGTAACTGCGATCCGTTCTGGCTGTTCACGTGCTTCGTGACACGTGCCAACTGGTAGGCGCTCGCGAAGGGGGTCAGCGAGGCTTTTACTCAAAAGGCGTTACACGACAGAGTTTTACATATTTAACACCATTACAAAGATATCAACCTACAAGAAAAAGTACAGCTGATAAGCTAATTACGTATTAAACCATCCTTAAAATATGAACAGGGAAGAGGGCTATGAATTTAACAAAATCCGGGTGCCCCTCTTAGAAAATCTTAGAAAAACCGCATAATGCAACAAACAAGAAACAGTGTCCATAGAAATGTATTTGTAGTGAGGTAGTCTCTGATTGACTAGCAGCGCCAGTCAATCAGAAAGCACCCCCTCCTATAGCACTCCCCCCCCCACTTATTNGAGCGCAGGATATATCAAGGTCAGAAGGTCCCGAAGATGTGTAAAGGAACAAAGAACCGCAAACGACTCAACACCTGTTGCTGTCATCAAATAATTGCATGGAATAATCACGATAAATAACCTCATTTTAACTTGATCTCCATGATGCGGTAGCGTACTTGAGATTTAAAAGACGGATTTAAGCCGCATAACACAGTTAACGTTACGCATTATCCAGACATCCAGGGTTTTTATTTTACAGTAAACAATTTATCCAGTATTTAAACCAACTAGTGTTTCAGGTCCAACTTGAAAAATGTGTATCGTCCTCAGGATTCACTTTTAGACCATATGTCGTATGTTTTCACCTTCTTTTTTCGTGATTAACTCGCAGCCGAATACTCTAAAATGAATTTCTGTTATACTTCCTAAACTTAGTTATAAGTTTTTCACCCATATATCTTATGAAAATANAATACTCTAAAATGAATTTCTGTTATACTTCCTAAACTTAGTTATAAGTTTTTCACCCATATATCTTATGAAAATAATA
The DNA here is from genome assembly GCA_002778355.1 of Clitarchus hookeri. Lineage (NCBI taxonomy): Eukaryota > Metazoa > Arthropoda > Insecta > Phasmatodea > Phasmatidae > Clitarchus > Clitarchus hookeri. The sequence continues at coordinate 70,986 of NQII01000579.1, forward strand.
ACACACATCTAGCTACAAATATGGAATGTTTGGCGTCGCTACTATACAAAGTTGGGAAGTTTTCTACGCATTCGACTGTTTCCTGAGCAAATGTAGGAACGCTAGCATGAATGTATGGGAAATGACTTTGCCATTCGCGCTTTCTCACTCTACGTATACATTATCATAGTAAATTTGCGAATAATTTATTAGAGTGAAGTTTTAACGGTGGAATTTAGATACATTCTGTATAATTACATAGAGATTATATCCAGGTGACGTAAAAACTCTCAAATGTGTAANGAGATTATATCCAGGTGACGTAAAAACTCTCAAATGTGTAAAAAAAAAATATTCACGTGTAATAACACAGGGCAGTTTTATTGATCCACGATGCAGAGACCACAAAGAACGGGAATTTGTTTTCACTTCCTGAGAGACACTCTAATTGACCTTGCTTTACACGAATGCCAGCCAACTGCACTCACTGATCGAGGTCCTTTCAACAACAAGCATTGTTGCTGAAAGTACAGCATTCGTCTCGTCTTTGTTCTGCGAGTTCATTGACAGGTTGGTTTACGGTACGAAACAAGAGTAATTTAAAAACAGACCTCGTTTGCTTCCTGCGTGATCAGGTCATAAGCTACTAGCAGCATTGTTCACATGTGCGCGGAAGTGTCATGTGATGGTATCCTCGATCGCAGACAATGTTCTCGATTTCTTGCTCGAGGACCAGCGAAGATTTCTCTTCCGATAGCNGTGATGGTATCCTCGATCGCAGACAATGTTCTCGATTTCTTGCTCGAGGACCAGCGAAGATTTCTCTTCCGATAGCTAGGGCTTGGAAACTGCAGTGAAATGGCTTTCTTGAAACGATTGGGAGCGAAATCTTGGGCGTGGCAATCGCCCAAGAGTCGGGAACAGTTAGGTAAGGGAGAATATTGGCAAGCAATTGTGACTTCATAAATCATACCCTCGCGAGCAGGCAGGCTTCCTCTCCCCTTCGCCCTCCCCCCTTTTATCCGCAGTCGCTCCACGTATGTTCTCCGACGACTCCCCCTCCCCGCCATCATTCCGTATTCCGTACGTGCGGCAGCCACGGCGGCCACAATTCCGCCATTTTGTTTCACGTCCGCGTTGTCAGTTTCCCTCTCTAACAAATTTATATATATATATATATATATATTCCCCGGCGATGCAAGCTTCTCTCTTCATTCTTCGCTAGGTTCAGAGCTTGCGTCTGCTTTCGGCCGGCGCGCAGTGGTGATAACATTCCAACGCTGGAGTACACTCCCGGAAACATTTTCTACGAGCAGTCATGTGATCAAAACTTTTCATTCTGTTCTTTCGATCAATGAAATTATTCCTAATGAAACTTTAGTAGGTGAGCTGTCACTAACTGGCGAATCAATGAACTCTTCTGTGGTTTTAGTGCCAGGCCATAGAAATTCGCTAGGAATCAGCAAGTATCACTGTTAAATTAGTGAATAGTACCAACCAATAAAAAATCAATGTAATTCTACTGATTTCAGTGCAGCAGTGTCAAATTATTTGCAGTTTAATTAACCGATTTGGAGCAATATTAACAGTTTCGATTTTAGAGAGTACACAGTGAAAAATTATTGCTTGTTCTTCTTTGCAAACTGGTTGCCAAAATTTTTCTTGTAACACTAAAATAAAACTACTGTAGCTATACTACCCATAGTTTCATGGAACATTTAGATTTGTTGTTGTGTATATCCATACTTGCGTTAAAACTGAAGTTTTCAGTACTTGCTCATTATAATTCAACATTTATTTTACGCAGCAACGTGTTGTAGAATTTGCTCTAACTCATTTGTGTCGTGAAATAATCTCGGCAATTTGTTTCCAAACAATTACTTGCAAAAAATGAAAAACCAAAATTACAATGTAATGTAAGCCTGAGTGCAGTACCTCGTAGTATATGCTTTTCATTAGCAGCGCGGCATTAAAACTCATCCTCCCTAATTCCGGAAAAGCTCGCATTGTACCGGAATTATAACGAAGTTTGTATTACTTTCGTAACAGAAACGCAGTCTATTCTACACTTACCGGACTGCTTACAGCAGGAATAAGCAGTTAACGCAGTGGGTGAAACATGTACAACGATGTTTACTGCGGTAGTTACGAGCGGACGATAAACAATAGCACTAGTACCCATAATATTCGCAAATATTTCTGTGTCCGCGAATAAATTGAAATCTGATAGCGTTGAGACAGATGTCTCGTCTTAAGCTGCGCGTGAAAATTTTTTCGCAATGTTATTGCCTGCCAACGAAAAAAAAAAATCCTACAAATTTTAACCCGTTTATTCCCAGTGCCCACGATCGAAGACATTCTGCGCATTAGAGAAATTTATTGTCGGCACACAATAATAAATCAGTGGAATTTATTTTGAGCATCTTCCTTATGAGAAACCTGATTCGTCCAAGTTTATGCATATCTCATTTTACGAATGGCTAAGGCTGACGTCAACGAGCATGCATCACGTTGTTTACTGTATGGGAGAAGCACGATGGTTACGGCCATATTTCACGATAATTTTTTTATTTAATTACCTGAAAGAGATTGATATAAAGACCAAGTAAGTGTAAATATTTGTAGTCAAATGATTATAGTTTTCAAAATATATCACCGAGAAGTCTAAAATTTCGGAATTCCTTTGCTACTAATTAACNTAGTCAAATGATTATAGTTTTCAAAATATATCACCGAGAAGTCTAAAATTTCGGAATTCCTTTGCTACTAATTAACTTAACCAAAATAAATCACATATCATGTGATATATATGACATAGGCCTACATACTAAGTTAATTAAGTATCAGGGATATTGAACAATAGGTACTTGGGTACTTTTATCCTGAATTTATTTTAAAATAGGTATTGATGTTTTCGCCAACACACTTTTATTCATCCAAGAGAATTCAATAAATATTAATGTAATTTTCTTTCGAAAAAAAAAACTTTGTTGGCAAAAATTAGTGCGAAGAAGAAAGTTTATTTCTAACGTAGTTTCTATCACAATAAAAAAAAAAGGAAAATTCAACACAATTATATTTATTTGCGGAGAACTGCAGTAATCACATTTGCCTACATACAAAACGACATCAGTGTTACCTGATGGCGAAATTTTTTTTCAGTTGCCACACTAACATCGTCGAGCTTCCCAACTTGAGAATTCATCTTAGCCAATCTAACATCTGCGCGAGATCGGAGTTGAATCGACTGTCACTTGGCGCAATTTTATTTCTGTACCTCCGCACCTGCANAGGCGCATGTCCCAGAACATTTAGAAACAGATAGGTATGGACGCCAGTACAATTTTTTGGACCACCACACCGAGGGAAAGTTTTTGTTTCGGAAATAAAACTAATTTGTTTTGAAGAGTATTTGTTTACACTGAACAACATTTTGTTCGCACAGCTAATCTGTTCTTTCTCCAAACATCTGCATTCGTTCCCATGAGCTCAATAAATCACTTTCGATCCATGCAATTATTTCACCTTTCCAAAATCATATGTTTGTATTTTTTACACTCAACTATTTTAAAAGCACAGTAAACTAATCGGCTTGGTTGCCGTAAACATTATAAGTATCATGATACAGTCAAATGCATATATCGTTAGGGGTTAATAATAATTTGGAGGGCTGGAATAATTTGATATGTTTATCATTATAAATATTTGTTTCGGCAAGAAAAAAAAATGCTTGGTATAGTACCGGCATTTATTTGGTCGGCTGTAGGGGAATTGGGTTATTTGATTGCTTTCGTTCGAATTTACTGCTCGAGAATATTTTTATAGTTGTGTTACAATTATAATATGAACTGTGTTGGTTAGTGAATTTTTTTTTTGCTTTATAATGGCATTAATAGCTAGAATAAAGCAATTTAAAAAGAAAAGAAAAAAGGAAAGCTATAATACTGATAAATATTTGTGACGAATTAGACATTCTATGACATTAAATGTATACCTTTTTCTTCTTAGCAGTCACGGTGAGAGAGGTTTAGCTCGGTGTTCAGGTGCAAGTGCTGCGAGTACGAATATTGGTCCGCCTTTCAACTTTTCACGAAAACAGAAACACTAATTTAGTAGCATCAACTAAATCTTACACGTGTGGGGCAACCAAATAATAACAGAAAAATAATTTTGTTTGGCAACAAAATACTTAATTGCCCGTATACAAATAATTAATTGAATTGCGCCAAACTAATTCTGCTTTATTAAAAAAAATATTTTTCCAAAGTGCATTTGTAGCACCTTTAGGTTCTTTGATGCGATTTTCCAAAATAAATTATTTTATTTATTGAAAATGGGAATTAGTGTTGCCTCAGCGACAAGATCAGTGTTAATGCGAGTCAGAAGTGAGGTTTATATGTAACGAACTCTTGCCATATTCCGGAGTTTTCATCGTTTATCACTGAGTCTGTGCTACTATAAGTCTAAATTCCAACTGTTAAATTATTTTATATATTTTATACTAGTTTTAGTTTGTCGAAGAAAGCAGTACGCGTTTTCAACATATAATTGGTGCTCAGTATTTTGAAACATTGGTACTATCACTATCCTTGGTGCAATGGGCTCACTAGAAACACTCCGACAACTCTACATTAAGTCCCCATTTTTTTTTTGCAGAAAAAAAATCGTTTTTGAGCACGAGAAAAAAATATACCTTTATACGTTTTTTTGCTTTTTATTACATTTATTATTATTTTTGTATGAAAAATATAATTGTATTTTGAAAATGTTTTACAGTGTAATCTGATATCTGATATAGACGATTTCTCTATGATTAATCAAGAGAGTCCAAGGGCCGTGGACAAACCTAACATTTACAAGTTCTATGCGTATTAAAGTCTTCTTGTACGTTAACATAAAGCCAACCAAAATGCTAAAATAAAATTTGGGATTACACGTTTTAAGAATACGTGGCTACAATTTTTAAACTAACCAAATCACCCAAGACTATATACAAAAGTCCATAGTAAACTTTACCATTTCTCCAACATGTACTTTGAAACATGTGATTTGGAACATGTAAGAATAACCCTAACATATTTCTGGCTAAACACGCCTAAGAATACGGGACAAGAATTTATTTATCTTTCCTCTAGCCATCGACACGTCTTGTGCTTATCGTGGCAACTAATAATTGCATCACGAATTCGTTTACATCCGTAATGCGNTCTAGCCATCGACACGTCTTGTGCTTATCGTGGCAACTAATAATTGCATCACGAATTCGTTTACATCCGTAATGCGCCTATCACGAGTCTTAATGAGAACACTCTACCCTCGTGCCAGAAGTCTGAACAGTCATTTGTTTTTATTCGAACGTTTTCGCTTTTGGAAATGCAACTGTTGGCAACTCCGCTCTCGGCGGAGGTGAATATCCAATGGGAATCGAACGCGTCAGTCTTCCGTGGTGACCGCGAACTATCGCAGCGCCCAAAGCGGCTTGGGGGAGTTTGAGTGGGAACACGGGCCAAGCATGATGACGCCTGACATTGTAGCGATTGTTACCTCGCCTGACCGCTTTCACCCAGCGTACTTGAACGGTGAGCTGCGTAGGAACTGCTGCCACTCTCAAGCGTCCACGGCAATACAGAGACATCGTCTGTAGTATATTCGCGGTTTCTTCGCACTTTTTGAACCAGAAACATTTGAAAAATAACCCCGTGCACGACGCCATTGGTTGTTTCCTACATACGTCATCCACCACAAACATTTTATACTTGCGTTAACATCAACGTATCTTTTGTTTTTAATAAATTTAACTTTTACTTACGTTTTGTCTATCAGTCATAATATTTAATTTGATAAAAAAAAACCGGGCGAAAATAGAGGTGTTGACAAACATAGTAATAAATAGTTCTTATGTAGCATATTAGTACACGAAGCGCGCACGAATGCGGTGCGTTGCCCCTTTGGTGTTATTTTCTAGACTAGGTTAAGATTTTTTTGCATTAGGCGGAAGAATATCTTGGAAGTAGAACTTTAGCAGGGCTTCGGAAAAGTTGAAAGTATTCGTGAATGGACTTTCTCAATGGTATTATGTCTATTTTACCTCGTTAAATCCCAAATTTATTTACATGCTCAAGTGCTACAATCGTTTAATTTTATGATGTACGCTGTTCTTTTAAAAGCATATATTACGATTTTTTTTTTCNTGCTCAAGTGCTACAATCGTTTAATTTTATGATGTACGCTGTTCTTTTAAAAGCATATATTACGATTTTTTTTTTCATTTTCTGAAAGATATTTATGTAAGGACCACACAAATGTAAATATTTGTACTCCTATGACTATGGNTTTTTTTTTTCATTTTCTGAAAGATATTTATGTAAGGACCACACAAATGTAAATATTTGTACTCCTATGACTATGGTTTTCAAAATATTGCACCTGGAAGTCAAAAATTTCGGATTACGGCAGCCGAAGTTTCAATGCTCCTAATTAACTTTGCCAACTAAAACACATGTCATGTAATCTATGTCATATACAAAACAGGTTAATTAAGTATTGGCGATTTTTAACTATGTGTACTCAGGTACCGGCATCCTGAATATCTTTTAAAACAGGTATTGATTGATGAGTGAAAATATAATGAAATATGTTAAATTTTGTTTAATTATTCAGTCATAAAATGCATTTGTACAGCATTGATCACACAGTTACTTTACTTAAATGAAGCAGTATAATTGAAAAATTCCTTTTAATGACTGCTGTCTTTATTTCGCCTTAAATTCGCTACTTTTTTTTTACTGACATAATCGTGTTTGTTGAAAATCAGAGCCAAATACAATATTGTATATTTACAGTTTGCGATTGTAAAAACTGCTGGAGAGTGTGCTTAACACTTACAATATAGAGCTAATACGTATTAGATAATAAGCAGGTATATGTCAAAATTCGGACCAAACAAAAAACATTTACACGTAAATATAGTCTATTCACTTTTAAGTCAAACCTTTGAAGTCACCCTATGTACGACGTATTTGGTTGTTTCCTAAGTAAGCCATATATAACAAGCATTTTATACTTGTGTTAACACAAAGGTACCGTATTTTTGTTAAATTGTACTTTTACGTATATTTTATCTATGGATTACCATATTTCATTTATAATTAATACGACAGTATATAATAAAACAGTGAGGAAATAGGTGTGTTGGTAATACGACAGTATATAATAAATCAGTGAGTAAATAGGTGTGTTGGTAATGCCTAGTAGGAAATAATGGTTATGCATTATATAGTTACAGTGAGTGCGCACGAATGCCATGCGTTGTCCCTTTTGTGTAATTTTCCAGACTTAGTTAAGATTTGTTTGCATGAGGCGAAGAAGTATCCTGGAAGTTGAACTTCAGCGGGGCTTCATCAAAGTTGGAAGAAACCGTGAATGGACAATCAAACTGAACTTCTCAATTTACCGCAAGCTGAAAATCTGCCTACTTGGAACACCAGTGGGGCGCTGGGATTTTTCCCTTTCCCAAACTCCATCAACAGGAAGTCTCGCTATCTTCCCAACCTGAATAGAACAAACCTTAGCTTAGCCAACGGGTGGTCATTCTTTCGCGCACGTAGAGACCACCGGTAAACAATTTTCGACAACCAGTAAATGGTCCGCACGCATGGCTGGGCGCTTGCAGACCACGCCGCGGACATTCCATAGCGCGGTGCGGCGAGAAACTCTCGTCGTTAATAAGGACACGTCAGCTCTGCGGGTCTGTGTTTGTATGACGAGTTTAATGGGTCAACGAGCTCCCATCCTGCGAGTGCGCAGCGGCGAGCTAGTGCACCCCACGCCCTCTCTTTACCCATTCAACGCCCCAAACAATACTCCGGTGGCATATACGATATGACGCTAGTTTACAAGGCTGACTCACAAGGTTTAGGCCTACTTGAAGAGACCACGCCACATCAACTGCGGGACTGTGCTTGTATGATAATAGACCCGTATCACATGACTAATTGAATGTCGCTGTATTTTTTCAGGCTAAATTTGTGTTTATTTTTTCTCTCGTGTAATCCATAAATTGTAATGTAAACTGCTGTAAATAAGTGATATTTGGTAGTTTGTGAAAAGAACTTCATCCACGAGGTTGCGAAGGAACGAAAAGTACTGCGCGTCAATGTAAGAATCGCAAATCTTTAATATTGAGATGCTTGTGCATACTCTCAACATTTTGTCACTTTAAATTTCAAAAGGGCAAATGTGACATCAAATTATAGTAGCGATGTATGCAGAACTATATAAAACGAAATACATTAATTATGTTTCTTTATAACAAATTCACATTTGTACTATAGACAAAAGTACTGTTCACAATACCACTTGGGGCCGCGGACACTGAGCGGTTAAACTTATCGCCTCCCAAAAAGGCGAACAGGGTTCAATCCCCGGCCGGGTTGCCCCCTATATTTTCACAGGTTGCGATCGTGCTGGGCGATGCCGCTGGTCGGCGGGTTTTCTCGGCGTTCTTCCGTTTCCTCCGCCCTTGCATTCCGGTGTTTCTCCATTCGCACCTCATTTCGCCCTCATCGGCTCTCAATACCTCGTTGTAAGAGCCGCCCAAATCTCTCAACTCATCTCAACCATACCGTCTCTATTAACTCCAGAAAACTGGCCAGACTCATATCTGCGCCGCTGTGCCTTCCGGAGCGCAAGCAAAACTCACACATAAAGAGGCTGCATCGCCCTTTATACAGAAATTATTCGTTTTAGTGTCCTAACAGAAAAGTCAGGGTCATAACTGAAAATGTTTCATTATAGAAGTATTACAGTTCATGTTTCTGCGCACATTTTTGTACCAGATTGTCAATAGGTGTTCCTTGGTTGTCATTAAAAGGTAAGAATGAATTAGTATGTAAAATTTTGTATTATGATAATTGTTGCATAATAAGTATTAGTAGTTCGTATATTATGTCTGTAATGATGGGCGAAGTATGCTTCTATTGTCGCATTTTCCAATAAATCCCCCTAAATTTTAATCAAGAAGAGATAAATACGAAATGCAATATGGAGGGTGACACGGGCTCGTAAGGGCTCCGTACAACTGTAGGTGGTTGGCTCTTTTGAGACTGAGAAGCGAGGGCGCGATAAGGGCTACGCTGCCACGCGCGTCAAGTACGTCATCGCCACTACGCGCAAGGCTGTGAACTGGCGTGCAGTGTTCTTGTCATGCTGCGTGTACCTATGGGACATTCAGGGGTGACCCCGTCATTTTATTGGTGGGAAGTCTGTAGCAAAGCTCGATGCATGCCCCTCGAGTTCTTCTGTATGTATATAACACGTATATTTTACGATACAGCGCTTTGGAAAAACCGTTTTAACCACGTTGAAGTGCTATGAAATTGTGTTTGTAATGTGCGTTGGCGTCTTGAAAGTAATCGACAAGCATAGTCCGAAGAGTGTGCTCTTTTTGCAGTTCAGCACATTGGACGCACGTTTAATTGTTTCGTAAATAATAATAATGGCGTGTGGGGAGTGCACCCAGGGCAAGGCATCACCCTCCGAGTGACGGCCTTTCCAACTGGGACCCGTAGGTGACCGTCATCCCCGGGCATGTCAGAAATGAGACGCTAGAATGGAGCGGCGCTGGAATGCAGGAGCGGGGGAAACGTACCCCGAGAAAACCCGCTGGCAAGCGGCATCGTCCAGCACGATTCCCACATGCGAAAATCCGGGAGTGAGCCCGCCGGGGAGCGAACCCGGATCGCCGTGGTGGGAGGCGAGCGCCCTGGCCACTACGCCACCACTGCCCCTGTTTCGTAAAAAAAAAACCCCGGGTTTCAAGCACACTGCAACGCCATTCGAATACCAGGTAGGCGGGCCCCTTAACTAGCGGCACAAATTAACCATCTTCATAATTAATCAGAAAAATGGGTGCAGGACAACGCACTTGGTTCGTTCTCACTCCGAAAACCGAGTGGCGTAGATTTATATATAATTATTTTTCTTGAGCTAGTTGTGTTTGTACTGTTATGGAGGTGGTTGTATGCGACGGGCGTGTTTGCAAACAGTATTTCTATGTGTAGTACATACTTATGAATGAGGTTTCCAAAAATCAAATTATCCTTGTTCATTCCGTATTTGTTTTTTGCATCTTTCGCTATCATATTTTATTATTTCGTTCATAGGATCGCTCGAATGTCTCATTTTAACTTCTGGAATTTAAACGGTCGATATGATAAAGGGTACCATACTTGGAAGCACAACCAAAGTAATTTTGAATGGCGATTTTCTAAAATTAAGATTATTGTACTTCATTTGAAGATTTTTATTTTTCATATATCGCTTCTATATTCCATGTTTTATTATTTGGAAAATTTAAATATTTAATTAGCCGTTTTCGAATTTGAATTGTTAATATGCCTAGATTGGTACAAAATACAACTATGTAGCGCTTCAAATTCGAGCAATTATTGTTTAATGCAAACAGCACACATCACTTATATCTGATGCGTACATTGTGTGCAATGCGTGTTACATATAACAGTCATCGTGAACCCTTTATTTGCTCAATGATACGTAAATTAAGAAATAAAACATACTTCTACGAAAGTTGCTAGCACACAATTGTCCAGAAATCTTCTTACATTTACGGATATTAATAGAAAATTTCCATAAACAGGTCATATCCTGGAATTTTTGTGTACTACAAAACTCACACAAAAAAACAAGTAATATACAAATTCCATTTAGTTTGAGATCAGGATTTGAACAATAACCATAATTAGGTGGATAAACTCATGATACATTTATTCATATGCCTAACTCACATTCCTCATGTGGGCGGAAACATTTTCAGGAAGTTAGGCTCAGAGATCTTCAGTTTCCCGTCTTTTCTACATTTCTAGTAAGTAGATAGATAGACAGGTCAATAGCGAGGTCATTATAGGTCATCAAGTTGTCCAGAGAAGCAGGAGTGAGAAAATAATCGGACATGGCCTGTATGTACTAAGGAAATAGCCGAGCATTCGCCTGGAATGATTTCGAGAAGCCGAGGAAAACCGAAATCAGAATGTGTTGACCAGGTATTCCTGAATGCGAGTCCGAAGGTTTATCAATACGTCACCTGGCTCGGTATCTCGACGTCAGTTTCGTTTTATTTTACAGGTGTTTTGAGGCAGCATTTAATAATTTGCAGCCTAAGTTAACATGACGTTGCCTAAATTCCACAAGAACGCACACTAGTCGAAAATAAGTTTGATACCTGCCCAATGCTATGGTTTATAAGTAGGTATTGCATCTGCTCTCTGCGTAAGGCGCTAGCGATTGATGCTGGCCCTCCGTGTTAGGGCGTAGGAATATGTCGACATATTGTCCCTAGTGCTAATTTACCAAATCAATACACTTCCTTTGCGAGTTCACATAATCGAGTTTTATTGTTGCTTAACAGGTTAACTGGTACATGAACTCACAAGACAACTCTCCCCTCCCCTCTGTCTATGTAGGCTACGTATGGCTTGACGCGACAATTTTGCGTCGTGGGGGGCAAGATTCTTCACACTTGGTGTAGAACTCTACTTATCTGACTTGCGGCGCTGGTCTTCTCTCAGCCGGCGATCTCGGGACTGCTTCGTCTCTCGATAGGTAGACTGGAACGTCTAGGCTGCGACACTCTCTCTCGATCGGCGTTGGCATCTCGACGCCCTCTTGAACTCCCGGCTCTCTCCGCACTGCTCGCTCGACGACGTCTGACTGACTGATCGATCCTCGCACTGGCTTCGTCCGGTTCCGACCCGGACACCTCGCTTCAGGTCCCCCGACTGACTGATCCTTTCCTGCCTCTTCCTTGCGGTTTTGTAAGCTTGATCGCCATATTCAACTTGCACCATCTCTGCACGTGTCCGGGGCGGCCGCCGCGTCCCCCTGAGTCGTAAAACACGTGGGCGGCACTCCGGCGCGCGTGGGTCCGGCGTTGTCCCTCGGTTCTGGTCTAGAAGTTTTAGTGCTTCACCCTACACGTGCTACTTGGTGGGTCCCCTGGTCGTAAACACGTGTTCGGTGCACTAGCTATCCGCACGTGGGCCTTGCGTCACCCCTCGACTCTGGTATGGAAGTTTATTGTTCCGTTCTGCACGTGCGGGAACTCTTGGGTGGCCTCTTTGGTTCGGCGCACGTGTTGTTCTTATGCCTCCGGATATCGTGTCGTTATTATCCCAGCACGCCCGCCAAAAGCTCTCAATGTTTATGGCGGTAGCTAGCCTGGGACAGGCGCAGCCGCTGGTGTGGGCTCCGCGTCCCCGGCAGCTGCGAGATGCAGCTGCACCCGCCTTCCTCCACACGTGGTCATTCCGCCGGGCCGTCCTGGCGCCATTCTCCCATCACGTCCGCCAAACCCTTAATCCTTATTGCGGTCGTCCGCCTGCGAGCTTCGCCAGAGTGTGTGTTCTGACGAATAAAATATAGGGACGCAGAATGCGTCAAGTTTTCGCAGATTGCGCTTCCAACACCCGAAAGTAAAGTCAACACTCAAAACTTCCTTCTTGTCTACATTATTCGTAATTATTTATGGCGTTTCCAGATGTTAACTCTAGTTTACAAAACTTTATCTTACTTCACGGAAAATTTTAACAATTCATGCAATAAAATATTAATATATTAACAACGAGGAAATAAGTTCTAGAATTAGATAAATATTTTGTTCCGTCACTACTCACATTATTAATTTGCAACTCGAAATGCTACTAGTCATGTTTCTGTTCGTTTTGTAGGTCAAGGTGCATTCGATTCGTAATTCCAGACCTTAACTAGATTCTCATTGGCTGCGCTAGGAGAATAAGCAATAATCATTATACGCCACCTGTTTGTCCAGTTTTAACTTTCAGTCTAACAAAACGAACATGTCATTCTGATCTGTAATCGTCTTGTTGTCCACTTTTGTGCAAATATTTACGTCTACGCGTTAGTGTAAGACTGTGCTGTCCTCATTGTGTTGTCTTGACTATTTTTATGTGTTTCCTTACGACATCGTTGTTCGTTCGTTTTGTTGATAGACTTGTTTTTTTGTCCCGCTTGGTTTGTTAATTTTGATTAAACTTCTTGTGAGACTTTCTATAAATTGAATTGCATATTTTGACTACAGCTAATCTTGCCTTGCATGCCCACCATAAAAAAATTTCCATTTAGTTACTCGCCCCATTGCAGAAATATTTTAAAGAACACATCCCGCGACTCGATTGAGACATTACGCCGCGCATTATTTATACATTTATTTAAGTAAAATGTAAAGAACTTGATTGCAGGAACACCTACAGACACACGCAGGCTGCTGTGGCCTCGGCAACGCCATCCGCAGGCCGACACACACGCGGAGCGCTCATTACTGTCAACGCTGAGGGTGTTAGTGTCTTTTGATGTCCACCCGACAGCGTGGTAACTAACCTGACGTTAACACATCCTATTAGCTGCGCATTCCCAGTGTGCGTTTGTGGCGGAAGAGAATGGCACGGGTTCGCTTTGAAGCGCATCTCCGAGGCTTTGCGTCGTGCTATCTCTCCTATATACCCTCCTTTCTGCTGCTGCGATCACGCGTGATGGGATTTGCCGGAGGCTGCACGGCATCGCAAACTAGAAGATCGATCTCAATTCGTTGCCCTGTCCAAAGCAACAGACTGCCCTCGTTAGTTCATTATCCCGTACTAAGAAGCAGCATTTTTTTTTTGGTACTTTGAAACTGTCGTGCTAATACGCTTACCGATTCAGTAATAATCCCAGCCTAACTCCATTTAATCCACGACGATTGGATCGTAGGAAACGCACCACCCCACGCATACAACTTCGGTTTTGTATGCGAAGAGGGCAAAAAAAATGTATTCCAAACGTTTTAACCGTTGAGTTAAAATAGGGCAAAGTATTGATTAGGCTGCACAGAAGAAAATGGCTGAGGAAAATATTCTATTGTGCTTTGCGCTTAAACTCAAGGGATCTGTGAAGGAACTACCTAGCTGAAAGTTTTGCAAGAACTGAAAAATAGACATCTTGTTCATAACAATTTGAACATAATTCAGCGTAAGACTGGCCACTGCTGAAATCGGGCGACTGGAATAAGTATTTATCTCAATTTGTTGAAACTTCCTCATTTCACGGTTTAATTTAGAGCAACTGTAATCATTCTTACAGCCAATAAGCAAAGTCCCATTTTTCATTAAGTTTACTATTTACTGCAGCGCGGTCTGCAGTTCTATGTCTGCATGTATGTTAAACTCAAGAATTCATTTTCTCTTTGTTATAATATGATTTTTTTAAGCTACCTTCCTATCTTTGAACATTTCGTTCCACACTATTTCCAAACACAATAGGAATAACAATTATTTTTATAAGTGAATTTCAAAACAGTAATGAACGTTAGTTCGCAAATTCTGTTTCAAACAAGTGAATAAATAGCCTTAAAAAATGCAACGACAACGAAAACATGCGCTAAAAGAAAAACATCTGCTCTAAAATTATTTCTATAATCCTCTTATTTTCGTCGTAAGTAGAAATATGTCTCGAAAAAATTAATTTCCTAACTTAATTTCTTGGCTGTAAACATGTAACAAATGACGTATATTTTGGGACCGTACATAAAATATTTAAATCTCCCTACCCGGTTTCTTTTTACGCTTAAATTTTCGTTGTTTTTGCATAAGTGTTTTTGATTGGTCACACAAAGACATGTGTCATTCAACTTAGATCTTTTTAAAACCATGATTTATAGCTATCATGTTCTTAAAATTACGTAAAGTTGTTATTGATATCTTTATTATTCCTGTCACGCAAAGGCAAAACTTAAATCTCGCATTTGAATATTTATTTTCTTTAATTAACAAATACATATTTTCTCTCCAGAATACTACGAAAGCTTCTTATAGCAATGGAGTATAGAAGCATGGCGTGTTTTTGGCATGCCTTCCGAAGTCGTTGAACGTATGTACCATGTTAGACTCTAGACGTTTGTCGTGATGTCGAAGTGTCTACGTACGTCTCTACGCAATTACTCTACCTTCACGTTGACCATAAAATTTCTTTTCTGACAAAAATGTAGTCTACAGAATTTTGAGAATATTAATGGTTAATAATTTTCCCACCTGACGGCGTATGCTAACCATAGAATTTCATTTCCTTAGAGAGTGAGCTTCATCGCCGGGGATGCAGTGGGGTAAACATTCGAAATGTTAAGATTTTGGATTCGAATGCTGGGAAAACAGAGTTTATTTTTCTTTTTAACCGCGGGGTCAAATTGGTTAACTGTTGCAGTGACGAGCCTGACGGTCGGAAGACAACTGTTACAAGGATGTCCAAGAATATTTCTGTTGACGCTGTTACGCAATTCTCAACAATGCGTGTTTTCAGTTGTAAATAAATTTTTTCGTATTTACATTTCTGTGCTTGATAATTATAATTATGATATTGGGCCACACAAATTTAGGCCAATCAAAAAAAGCTGATTTTTGTTTTTATTTCAAGATGTTGATTTCATAATTTATTTTTGAGAACCGTAAATTGTCAGATATAGAAATATTCACAAGGATCCAGATACTAGATACAAGATTTAATGTTATAAAAATCTTTCTATTAGCGATTATACATTTATTTGATGACATATCAAATATTATGGCTTACAATTTCTTAAACAAATTTCTGCTCGTGCGGCCTGCTAATAATAATTACGTGACTTTGACGGTATTTTTTTCCCAAACTACGCGTGCAAAATTATTTTTTAGTGTTTTCTATAAATTGGATCAATTTAGCTTCCCAAACTGCAAGATATTGACGCTCTTGCATCTTTTTATAGGCAGTTGCTTAAAACACCAATTACCAACACATGAACAAGCCCAAACTTGTACGTGAGCGCTCACAACGAGAGTTAACCTGAGATGCAAACTAATGCTTTGGTCCAGAATGACACGAGCATTGCGGACCTACAGTCGCGCTACTGAGTTACGCAATTGTAATTCCTCAAGAAAATTTAATTTGATAAGTTTTATTTTTAAACAGTGTTATATAGAACTTAACATGACATTAGTTTCTTTAACTAATGACAAAACTTTAAACATCTGAAAACGAAAAAGCTATGTTTCAATAAAAAAAAATTCTGTTTAGTCTTCAATTTAAAACCGCTTATTAAAAAAGCACGAAACAAAACATGTATATGTGTAGTAGTTTAATCGAGTGTTTGAACAGTAATATTTGATTTGATAACTTTTGGTTTTAAAATATTCCCACTTTATCAGAAAAAATATTACATTTTGCGTAACTTGATTGCATTGCATTTGGGTTTCAACACACAGTGACATGCCAAAAGTCATGGGATAGCAGTGTGTGAAGATTCGGTAGCGTCACCGGACTGTTAAGTTTTGGAAGTGCCTAGACCTGTATAAGTTGTGCTCTGACATGGCCTGAGTGCGTGCGTGCGTGCGTGAGTGCGTGCTGGCCGTGACATTGCATTGCAGCACTTCGTGGACTTCACTTACCCCCCAAAATATTATGCGATGTTCCAGCAGGATAATGCACCGTGCCATCTGCCCAAGTTATCCAGAATTGGTTCAAAAGAGTATTTTGGATAGTTTCAGCGATTGCTGTAGACGCTTCGTTCTCCCGATGTGAACCAAATCGAGCACTTATGGGGCGTGGTGGGGAGGTCAACTCTCACCCAAGATCCTGCTCCTACAAATAACAGGGAGCCGTGTGTGGCTATCCAGGCAACATGGGTCAACAACTGTCCACTGGGGGTTTCGTCCACTCGTGACGAGTTGCTGCACTTCACCGGGCTAGAGGAGAGCCTACACGATACTAGACCCGTATCTGACGACTTTTTGGCATGTTAGTGCAGTCTAACATAGTGAGGGGCCGCGGTGGAGTAGTGGTCAGACTCCCACTTAGGCGAACCTGGTTCAATTCCCTCCGGGATCGCTCCCGGATCATCGCAAGTGGGAATCTTGCCGGACGATGCCGCTGGTCGGCGGGGTTTTCTCGGGTATCTCCCGTTTCCCAGCCCTTGCATTCCAGCGCTGCTCCTTGTCTGTAAGGTATGTTAAATAGCCTGTTCAGTCGGTGATTTCACATCTAAAAATGATTGTGAAATACCCGAAGAATACACATTAGAAACGGAAATAAAAAAAACGAAAATACTTTTCGGGCTTGAAAAATTTCTTGCGTGTTTTTCGTAATAAGAAAGACGCCTCTCAAAAATACTGAAGAATTCTTAAATGACAAGTAGGGCTGAAATTGTACGTGCTGTTAGGGGGCCTGGCCAGACGTAGGCCCTTAACGCCAACCATCAAACATATGCGCCGCTGTAGTGTGCCTCTGTTAGGGCATTGGCCCGCTGTAGGATGTCCTCATGGGCGGATGGAGGCTTGTATCAGGCCAATATATTAGCTCCTGAAACGAGGAGAAAATCGCTTACGGTTTTGCACCTAGTTTATTCCTATGATCTCGGTGAACCAGTGAGCCAATTATTGCACGCAGACTAATTAAATAATCCTGCTTTCGTCTTCTGCGCATGTCCCTAACATTGGCTGAAGTGTTGCCAAAACAACTGCCAAGTTCACATGTTCCTGCAATGATGTGCCGTTTGTTTAAGTTTGATTTTCATTAGTATATTGGATTTGTTATTAAATTTGCTTTAATTTATTTCTTCATATAAGTATACGTGACTTTTATGTAAACGCTCATATAAGGTTACATGTTTTCCACTTGGACAATAGTATTAGAAGAAAACATAGCTACCGTATAGTATTTATATTGATAAACTTTTTTTTTAAGTGTCATAGTTCCTCTCAAAATAATTTTAGCTATTTTGCCAGTATACACAACATATTTCATTTCGTATCCAAATTCAAGAAAAATAATATTCATGTGCTTATATGTGATGTTTGGTAGTGAAGCAAAAGAAGTTGACTAGAAATTAATTTATCACCACAACCCCACATAAATACTTTACAGCTGTATAAGTTGTTCACGGTAAAGTGAGCACTTATGAAAACCAACTTAGACAATCTCAGTCCATTAACTGCATAGAATTCAAAATCTACACTGGTTGTCTAACTCACTCTGTATAGTTATAAGCGAGCTAAGGAATGTAGCTATATTTATAAACATTTTACGGAAAGAATAACGAGGGCATTAGTGAAAATGAAAAGAAATTATATGTGTTTTATAAAAATTTCATATTAAAATATGTTATTTGCTAACGATTTGCAAATTTACTTGGTGCACGTACGGACAAAGCGTCGCTGTTTGTTGATATGATTCCTACCTTATTGCTAGACGTTCAACTACCCACCGACAGAAAACATAGACACTAGGTATTTTCACTTTAGAGCGAAAGCTCGCTCTCTGGCTAGTAAACACAACTTTTAACAAACACGAATGTATTAAAACTGATATTGTATGAAAATCTCTGTCAAGTGACCTTACAACATTCAAATTCTCGGTGAAATTTTGTGATGCAAAATAGCTTGTCTTTGTATTCCGAATGACTTTCTGGCCACGGCTAAACTAACACTAAAAAAAAAAAATACAATTTTGTGGTGACCAAAAAAAAATTTTGTTGGTGATCACAAAATTATTTTGTTAATATAGACGTGATAAAAGATTTTGTGGTGACAACGAAATTTTTTTTGTAATTTCCAGTTTTTAGTGGAATCAACAAAATTACGTTTGTGGTCACCAATAAATTCAACATGTTTGTAGGCAATAATGTGTTCGCAAGTCACAGCGACAATGTTACGATAATAGTAGCAATACTGGTTAGTGAGGTCCACAAATGCGTTTAGCGAGGTGTGGGCTTTCGTAGGTAGGTAGGTATGGTCTAAGAACAATTAAACGCTGAATTAAATTCGTCAAGAGTGGGATTGGAACCTTGGACCTCTCAACCGAGAGCTCACTTGTTATCATTACGCTATCTTGCTCAACGTTAAAGCTTTTGTCTTCGGCACGCATATTACAGAAATGTAATAAGTGGCACACACACGACAAAGCTCGCACACTTCACCTCATGGGAAGTTAATTTTCTGGTATAATTTACGTGCAACATTTACTTACTTGGAATAAAGGAATTATATAACGTGTTCATAAGTATATAACAATAACTTTCATGAATGAGTTCGTAACCTGATGCAGAGAACCGAACACAGACAAATATGGCGCCGTAGCCAGACGTGGCCACTTCGAACATGCCAAAGCGCATGCGCAGAATATAACTGATGTGGTTTTTCAGTCGCAGGGAAATGCTTTACTGTGGATAACACGAATGCTGTTGCTGCAAAATAAATATTTCGTGGCAGTCAATAAACGTAATTTCAATAAACAAATACGTTAGTTAGCTCTAAATAGCTTTTTTACTTGATAATTTACGTTTTATTGGGGACCACAATATGTTTTTTACCAATAACAAAATTTCGTCTTGGAAAGCATCAACCAAACAGTTTTTGTAGCCACTAACAATTTTTTTTTCCAGTGAATATTTTATTTAATATGTTTACCTCTTTAGTTATATGGTGTGCCTGAGTGCAAGTCAAGTGAATGATATAGATTAAGAAAACCTGGATGGTGCTTGGAGAAACTGTGACTCAGTGTTTTTGCAGTGGCTGTATTCTGTTGCAGTCCTGTGGAGTTACGTTTTGTGTGTTTCCTTCATTGCTGCAAATGGGCAAACTTGTATAACCTACCATTCAAACGAAATTCGTGAGCCACTTATTAAAAATAATGCACGAAACTGTTTCGTAACCAATTCCGAGTCTAATTTACGGAAGACCATAATTTCGTGAATAACTGTTCAGTATTTGATTGTATTCGAATTGACATTCAGAAGTGTATTTATACTGGAATTTCTGATAACACACATCACATCGAAAGCACATTACACACGAAATATTTGTCTATATGTTCAAATTGTTTCTAAACGATGTAATGTATGCTTCTTGACGAAATCAACGTATAATTTACGAACGTGTTGTGCTTACGACGGGAGACATTCATTGCATGCTAAGACAACAGCAACGTGTGCTCTTGACGAGATAAAATGCCCGACTGACAGTATACGAATGTGACTATTTAAACATATATAATAATCACAATAAAAACATATATTTTCTTAGCGTTTCAGAAATGTAGGACACAGGGGAACTAGACTGTATAAAAAAAAACAATATAGACATAATGAAATTACACTCAAGAGCCAAAAAAAAACTGGTATAGGCGTGCGTATGCAAATAACAGAGGTATGGAACCAATCATAGTAACGCGATGCGGTCGGCAGCTAGATAGGTTACTACTGCTACAATGGCAGGTTATCAAGATTTAAGTGAGTTTGAATGTGGTGTTATAGTCAGCGCACGAAAGATGGGATATAGCATCTCCGAGGTAGCGATAACATTTGGATGTTCGCGTACGACCATTTCACTAGTCTACCGTGAATATGGGGAATCCGGTAAAACATCACATCTTCGACAACGCTGCGGCCGGAAAAAGATCGTGAAAGAACGGGACAAACGATGACTGACGAGAATCATTAAACGTGACAGACGTGCAACCCTTTCTCAAATTGGCTCAGATTGGATTTGTGGACTGCCTGCAGGATTGATGATGTGAATTGCCTCCTGCATACCTTCAGACATTAGTCGAGTCCATGCCACGTCGTCTTGCANGGGGGGGGGGTGTTACACGATATTAGGCAGGTGTACCCGTTTATTTTATTGGCTCTTTAGTGTATATACACGCTAATTACCTAGTATTTATAATATTATATATATATATAATATTTATAATAATCCTAATTACATGATTTACTACTCGTGTACTTATTGAGTCATTTCTATAAATACAGTATACTATAACAGGAATATAAACATTACGTTGAAAAGTAAAGCACATGGCAATGACTATATTTAAATGCGGCGGAAATATACACATTGACTTAATATAAAGCAAGGCTTCAAGATGAATGGCATCTCCCAATATGTTTGTGTAATGACTAATAATACGTTATTAACCTAGAACATTAAGTATTTCAGAATGCCTCTCTGTTTCCAATCATATTTTTTATATTTTGTGGTCACTGGGAAATTTTTCTTTCAGCGTCTAATAAGTATTTTTCAGTATTTACATTTAGATACCTTTACTTTTCTTCTGTCAAGGAAATCAGTGTCAATGACCACTGCAATATATAAAGGACAAAAAGTTCCTTAAGTAACCGTTACCGCTGCTAGAGACATTTACTGTTTATACTGGAATGTGTTACTCCTTCAGTACCAATTGATTCAAAACTAAATGTCGCGTGACGCGACAAAAATTTCAGCACACCAAAAAAAAAAAAAAATGGCACAAGACAAATACAACAGGTACTTATATTCACAATACCCGAAAAAATAATTTTGCAGCACTAGATAGTTAATACTAATAAAATATTTTTACTAAATTTTTCCTTCAAAAACTTAGCTAATATTTTGAGGTTATAGAACACTGCCAAAATAAGTGACTTTCATAACCGTTTTACAATAACGTTTTTCTTAACAATTAAAAATTATCTGACAGGGCGAGTATCTTAGAAAAAATTTTTGATCTGCGCAAACCTGTTTGCATAATTTTTCGTACAGTTTATGTATAGCAAGTAGTGGGTTAGAAAATAAAATGTATATTTCGAGCGTTAATTTTGGAAATAAAGCCACGCAGTGAAGACTATATGAGAAAAGAGCGATCAGTTTTTAATTGATCACACGTCGAATAAAAGCCGGGAAAAATGTGATGCATTAAGCTGGAAAATTTTTAAGACATAAAAACGAGAGTCATCTATTATCGAGTGCTTGCAGTCAGTTCAATGGTGCTACCCCTATTGACCCCAGGACGTGACCACCTGTGCCATCTGCGCGAACTCTGAGGGAGTTGCACCACGTCCCTTGTGCTNGGGGGGGGGGGGTTGCACATCTTATCCACACTGTCTCGTACAGCGTGAGGGGCAGCTGAGTCTCCTGTGCCAGTGCCTTGAAGGTCAAAACAGGAGTCAACTCCAGAGCAACACAGCCACAAAGCCACGTCAGGCATTATTTTACCACTTCAGGTGTTTGAGTAATCCATGTTGCGCACAACGGCCAGTCCCATAAAGTCTGAACCCGGACTATATATGGCACCCCAGTGCTTTAATTGGCTGCAGTTGAACGCATTCCAATAGGAGGAGATTACGCTCTTTCCGGACGCGTTGGATGGGCGTGGATGCCACCTCACCTATCAATACCATCGTGCAGAGTTGAATCTGCACGCGCCACCTTGATGGGGGCCGAGGAGGAATGTCCAGCCAAGCCTCCCCCTCCCCCCTTCAGTCGCTGACCACCCACTACCGGGGATGGACGTGGTTTAATTTCGCACGTCGCTGCTCAGCGGGGGTGGCATTACAGCGAGGCGGCTTCGCCAGCTTCCTTTGTTTGCCGACCCGTGCAGGGGAATTCCTCCGTCGATCGGCGACGGCAGATGAAAGTTCGCTCTCAACACCCAAATGAGACGAAAATGGTTAATAACTTTTTTTTTACACTACAGACGCAGGACCGTGGTATAAGTAAGTGGAACTGCCGCACACGCCAGCAAAATTGTGTCGCTGCTGCTGTACATGGCGCAAAGACGTCTGCAAATCAGCATCCGGTAACTTTCTTGCCAACAGCCAATCAGGAAAAATGCACGCCACTAGAGACTCGCTCAGCCAATAAGCGAACAACTTCGATGAAACTGTCACGCCATTTCACTACTATAATGTACAAGTAATTTTTTTTTTTTAATTCTGTGACAAACAACAGAACAGTTACACAATGGCTTGGCTTGTATTTTTTGTTTAAATTACACATACAGTTACTTGGAGGGTGTGTACTGTTATGAAATGATTTATGAAGTCTTTCATATCTAAAGGGGCACAGTATATAATAACTCAGATAGAGCACAACCGTATAAGATGGAGGTTTGTTTAATAATTAATAATGCATAATAACTATTTAACTACACAAATTACTTGGAGTAACATAATAGGAGTTGAGAGATTTGGACGGCTCTTAACAACGAGCTCATGAGAGTCGATGAGGGTGAACTGAGGTGAGAATTGGGAAGAGCTGGAATGCAAGGGTGGGAAAAATGGGAGATCCCTGAGAAAACCCGCTGACCAGTGGCATCGTCCGGCACGATTCCCACTTACAAAAATCCGGGAGTGACCCAGCCGGGGATTGAACCCGTTTCGCCTTTAGGAGGCGAGCAGTCTAACCGCTCGGGTACCACGGCCCCTAAATAACAGGATGTTAGCTTATACTTAATAGCCGATTTGAGAGTCCCCACCTTATGTTGTCGTCGGCTGATTAAGGTGGCGGTTTGCGAAGGCTGGATACACCCACCGCCAGACGTCCTCTTGGTCCGATGCCTCGATGACAAAAAACGCCGTTCTTAGTGTTACACCGTCCTATTTCGGGCGCGATGTGTCAGTTTACGGCCCCGTTTACTGGCCGGTAGAGGGGGTTTCTGCTTTGCCTTTCACAAGGTATTGCAGCAATCACGACTGGTGTCCTGGATCAATGTTTGAAGGTGTGATCAGGCAGGCCGTTCAGCTAAGGCCTGATCACAGTTCATAACTTCACTCAGAAATACAATGAATTAAGTCTGTTTCATATTCGGTGTATCAATAAAACAAGTTCCATATTGTCACGATCATTATTTTGTTTAATCGGGGGGAGCCTAGAGATATATTAAAATATTATTATGTTGTTATATTTATTATTCCCAGATAATATAAGTCACGGTGAGATTAATGAGAAAATATTTATTGAAGCTCTAAATAACAAAAGTCATTACCTTAATCGTGGTTCCGAAGGCTGTCAGTAGACGAATAACGATGGCCTGCACACCCCATCTCTCGACGTTTTCATAGCGCAGTGTCTCAGCGACAAATATGCCGTCCGCCGTGCCTTCCTGCCTTAGGCTTCTGTCGCACGGGGCGGGACTTCAAATGCGGACGCGGGCCCCACCCGATGCATGCGGCGTGCTCCACCAGGTAAGTGCGTGTGTGGCCCCGGGTTGGCGAGACGAACGACCCGCCATAGGATTTGCTCGCATTCAGTAGAACAACTACGTGTGTTAGTGCTAATGGTTTCAATAAAAGTTCGTTTATTGTTTCTACTTTACCTGCGGAGGGAGAAGTGTAGGAGTGTATGGGTGCATCCCATTAATGTGGAGAAACCAGTACTTGGAGCATTCAAAGGGCTTTCGTAACGACTAAGAAACTATGAGAACAAAATCTTAAATTTTTTTTCCGTATGAAAATGTTTATATTTGACGAACTTCTGCAAAAGCAGTCCTCACGCCTTCAGAGAACCATGAGGATCATGACCTGAGGAAAGTCTAGCTGTTACCGAATGTTATAACAATGTTATGATTTTTATATATTCCAACATGATGTCATTTATTGTAATTATCGATGTGGACTATTATTTACTTTTAAGATAGGAAAATTTAAGAAAAAAAAAATTAAATTCAAGCAGCAATTGTTTTAAGACATTGGCCTAGGATAAATTTTAACTAAATAAGTCTGTTAAGAACATTGGTTACGTCTACTGTAACGTACAAAAGCAAAGTTTTAACTATTATTGCATTAAGTTATAGCACCATATAATACTAAGAAAATCAATTTAATTCAAGTAAAAATAAACTTATTATTTTGGAAAAATTCCAAAGTCCAAATCGGTAGCTCTACTATTGTCTCTTTCCGATGGTGATAAAACACAAGTGGTAGTCAGAGATGGTGACTCAATATAAATATATGTCACAGGCGACTGATTTTCAGAGACTGGAGGCTGCCATCCAGAAGTGCCCTGTTGTATGCTTAGCATGTGTGTGTGTTCTGGAAGCAGCAGGAATGTATGCAACGTTGGGCCAAGTTTGAGGTTGACTCAGACAACTTCTATTGAGGTACTGTATCAGGGTAATGAAACCTGATTGGAACTGAAGCATCTATCTTCTGAAAAGTTTTTTTATGATTGGATTAATTTTCTTTATGAAGTGCAATTTGGAGTCTTCGTCTTGTAGAAATTCCAAAATATGAACCTCTAAATTTAATTTGTGTTTCCTTCCCTTTTAGGGCTGTTTGTGCGGCAAGAGGTTTCTTTTTGATGCTGTCGTTTCAAATTGCAATTTTTCAAGTCATTCGTTTTTCTTCATGTGAAGGGTCATCAGTCACTACACAATACCTGCCGCGAAATTTGTTTGTGTTTCTTTTAACGTTGCTGTTTTCCTTAGAAAAGAGAGTTTCTCATTATAGATGTAGTGTTTAAGAACCTTAGCACGAGCTCCAGATTTTACTTGCGCAGCTACTCTGTTGGAAGCTTCAGCCCGCTGAGCACGCATGTTGCGCCATTTTCGCATGACAATTTTACCTGAAACAGATCAAAACCACATCTTGTTTGCTATTTTAAGAAATACATCTTAAATAGTATAAAACAAAGACGCTTATCCGCGTCTGTCTGTGTATTCGCTTAGTACTTCTAAACAACTTAATGGATTTTGATGCGGTTTTCAACATCATTTAGAAATTTTCTTGAGGAAAGTTTTGGTGTTTAATATATTTATATTTAAAATAAGGACAGTAGAGAAATGTCGAACCGTTTGTAATCAAGTCGTAAAACCTCGCTTTTAGGGCGCTTACATGGCTTGCGCTGACTAAACCATAAGAGATACATCAAATTAATGTATTATGAGGTCTACAGAAAAGTCTGCGATAGCATATATTAATCTTCTAAGGATGACCCACAGTACCCATTTTTGTCTTTCAAAGTATTGCTGTAAAAACTAAATTGTTACCGGGCGAAGCCGGGCCGGTTCGCTAGTATTATATATTTAAATAAAGATGAACAACAACTCTTAGAATAACACGTAAACACATGATAAAATTGTACTTATAACAACTATATATAACGTACAAAGATTTTTGTAGTCAGAAAAAGATTTACACCAACACAAATTTGTTTGTATTTGGCAATATTCCATACATTATAGTAGTCAAAAATATTTTGAAGGATTAAACATATTTTGAAATTGAACAAAATAAATGCGTTTATTGCACAGAATATTCATTTCAGTTTACAAACAACATACGGTTTGACTCCATATTTTTTTTAACTTACAAAATAATTTCCTAACTGCCACTATAAATTTGTTTCGCCTAATGATAAAAAAGTGTTTTTAGATACACCAAATATTTTTCGTAGTGTGCTGAGTACATACGTTTCATTTACTCATCATTTGTGTTTTTCCCTATGTCAGTCATTTCACTGAAATTTAGTTTTGAAATCTGAACACATCAGTTCTCCATGCCTCCGTGGTCGTCACACGTGAATGGTAATCTGTTAGTGTTTTGTCGCAGATGGCACATGCTTGAGAAATTTGGTGATAACAATTGTTTGAAGTCGACATCATTCTCTCCGGCCATTTTCCCACACCGAGTAAAAACCAAGGAAGACACTTCGCAAGCTGCCAATTCAAGCACTAGAGGCAGACTGACCAGCTGTGGGCTCAACCCCCGCCCACGGCCCCGCCCTCCATCCATTGAAGGAGGATCGCCTCTGTTGTAGCTCTGTAAATAACGCCTCTCGTGTCCCAATTACCGACCACGTGTTTGAGAATGTGATCAGGCTGGCAAGGACTGAGTTAATGATCACATTACCCGCTCTGTTACCAAGCGAGATTTCCTCATCTCGAATGATGGATTGCGGTAATATGAGCGTTGCGTTTGGATTATGAATTCAACATCATCTTCTGGCGGCAGCGGGAATATGGTTAGGGTGAAGTCCTCTATGCTACTTGGTTCAAGCTTTATCTTTCGCTGATGCTTCACAAGCTAACCATGAGGCTAAATGTGTCCATAATGCTGTGGAAGATCATAAATTCTTAGGCTAAAAGTCGGTTCTTGATAATGGTTGGGTAACGAAGTTTTCCCGTTTTGCTGATGCGTATGCCTATAGTTCGCGAAACAAACACAGTTCAGCACCTGTACTGCAGGATAACCTTTGTCATCAAAACTGGAGATTAGTTTCAGGTGAGCTCCACGTATCGTGCATTCTAACGATGAACCAGTATATGCACGTGAGTGAAATATTAGTTAAAATTATAACCATATGTATACTTTGTTACTAACATTCGTGTCGCAAACAACCGATTGACTGCCCTTAATTTAAATGTGTTTGAAAAAAGTTCATGTTAATTTGAATATCAAAAGTAATCCATTATAATCATAAGTTTAAACAGGCAATTTTGAATAATTAGATTATACTTTCAATTACCAACATTGTACAAGGACCTAAAGGACTTGATCAGTGTGTAGAACTTATACCACATAAATTATTAACCTCAACGCGTTGCTTGAGGCCGAGTAGTTCTCCACTTCATTTGCCGAGAATCTAAAACTCGAAATCTTTTAAATTTCCGATAATTCTCGCGTGGAGCAAAGTTTATCCCACGTAAGCTTTAACGTGCCGGTACCTCGAATCAAAGGAATAGTGTGTGTGAATTGTCGGGCAACGGACAGGTGGCAACCGTAACTATGCCCAAGCTTGAAGTGGACTGCAGGCCACCAAGTTATCGAATCCTACCGGTGCGAGTCCATGATCTGTCGCTGAGACCAACGCACAGGATGACAGTTGGATGAACTTTGCTTCTGGCTTGAGAAATCTTGGTAGCGCAGCGGCTAGAGCACTCGCTTCCACTGAGAGGAAAGCCGACAAAATATTAGTTCTTATAGAGCCAAAAAAATATTTAGTTGCCCCAAAAAAATAATTTGTTCAGTACACGAAACTTTAAAAACAACAAATTGATTCTGTTCCTCTAACATAACACGCGATTGAATTAACAATACCTCTGTACTTGGCCGAAATAAATGATGACTCTCAACAAACTATTTGTTTGAATCACCTGTATATTTTTGTTTGGTTACTCATTTGATTGCCTTCGTTCGAAAATACAGCTCGAGAATTTGTTTGTGTTTTTTTTTGTGACAATCAGATTTGTAACAGTCTTTGTAAGTGCATTTATTGATGCTTAATAATTGTATAAACATCCTAATAAAACACGTTCAACAGTAAACTCCAAAGAAAAGCTGTAAAACTTGAAACATTTATTTTCGCACGTTGCCCAGTATTTGTAATTTATGTATTAAAAACATCTATATTTCACCAGTAGTCACTTTAGCTGAGGTTACTAAACTACAGCGCTCGGTCGCAGCTGATGTAGGTTCGAATCCCGGTCTCGTATCAAGTGTTATTTTAATATTAAACGAAACTCTTTAATGTACGTAGAGCCAAACAAATATTTAGTTGCACCAACCAAATATTTGTTTGTGGCAAACAGATAAAAACAACAAAATAATTTGGTTTCAACAACAAAATATTTCATTGCCCCTATACAAACAGTTAATTTAGTGGCGCCAACAATCTTTGCATGATTCAACAAAACTTTTTTTTCTCAGTGTCCCGCCGAGGTGAAGCAGGTTCGATTCCCGGCGAGGTCTTTCCGGTATTTTCGCTCGTGGGAATCGTGTAGGACAATGCCGATGCTGGTCGGCGGGTTTTCTTGAGGATCTCCCGTTTAACCCACCCTTGCATTCCTGCCCCGCTCCATATTCGTCTCCCTTCGCCCCTTCGTCAGCTGTCAAGACCCCGATCCTAAGAGCAGCTAAAACAGCTCCACTCCACTGCTTCTGTTGTATCGCGCATGTTAAAAGTGTTATCTTAGGATACTTCAAAACAGCGACAAATAACATTTCCGTGCTGGTGTAGCTGAAAATATAGCAACCAACCACATAAGAATCTACGATAGTAAATTGCTTCTAAAGATGCCACACATTTTCCGCAAAATAAAACTACAGGATGGCAACTTTAAGTGTCACAACTGCAGAACGAAAACTGTACTCCAGCTTTCACAGGGGATATATAATATACGCGCCATCCCAACATAACCTCCATCTAAGCGGAGGCACTTACCTCACTCAAATTAAGTATAAATGTATGCCACTCCAACTGAGTAATTAAAAAGTCAAGTAAATGATTTACAGATAAACTTCGGGAAAAAATTTAGGGGGTGGGGATGGTAAACCACCACCCCTAACATTCCTCATGGAATCAACTATGCTATTCCCCCTTCGGCTAAGCCATGTGTATATATCGGAGACGTTTCCAAGGATAAAGCAAAATTTTTTTTTTATAATTTAAAGACATTTTTTAAGTGTATTCCTTTTTTCCTGGTATCTTCAATGAATTATCCAAGTGGGAATTTTTTAATACGCTTTTCTTCGTTCTTATTTTTAAAGTTACGAATATGTGATAGCATATACAAAGTTTTATCATAATCATAGAAAATAAGTTAATTACAATCTTCATTCACACAAGTTCAGTCGTTTTTCAATTAAGTTCAAACAAGCTTGCACATAGACATAGACTACAGCCAGAAAACTGTATAGGCTAGACTGTCTCTAATTTTACAGAGATGGTCTAACTGATACAACCACTTGTTTATAATCTTTTTTCTTCAGAATCCCATTTTTATCTGTTGGTAACGTTCAGTTAACTGCGAATACTAGGCATTTCATAAGACCAGTTTTAAAGTAAAGGTTTCAAAAATGTGATAATAGTTTTTCCGACAAAGCTAAATTAATTATCTATATTCATTTTTTGTCAACTGGAGCGATACAGAAATATTTTCGTGCAGGTGGCGTTAATAGATCATGATAAGAATACTGTCACATAAACTGCAAATTAGCTACGTGAATCCACTACAAATGTCGCGTCATAACACTATTGATATGAAAATAAATAGCTTGCCAAATATATAAATATACTAAACGCAACGGTTCGTACTTTGACGCCCACTTTATAACTGCAAGACATTCAAAAAAATTACTTTCCACACTTCCCACTTGAACATTGTATTTGCTGCCATGGCAAGTGACGAGTGTAAAATTATGTTAAACGCCGTCAGCACCGAATAACCTTATCTAAGAGAGAGAAAAACTTGGGGTACGGAAATGATTGAATTTTTGATTGGCACTCGCCCGAGAAAATTCGACGAGTTGCGGTTCATGAATAACGCATGTACACCTACAACATGATCGTTTATCTTTAGAAATCTAAGTATTTTTGAAAGATTTTTATTTATACGGTGCGAACGGTTCTTTGTTCAACACATTGGTGGTTTTATTTTGCAACGTTTAAACGGTATTGTACTTAAGGACGTAGGTTCTCATAAAGTTAACACAACCCCTGCATTTGAGTTTGGTTTTACGAATAAAATATAGAAATGGTACTTTCTTAATTTTTTTCGCATTCTAGGGAACACACTTTCTATAGTTCCAAAATAATGTGTTGCAGGTGATTAATATTTATTGTTAGAAATATATTTTCATGTGGAAAAATGCTATTATTTCCTCAAAATTTACGCACATTTATGTAGCGTTGCGTTGTCCCAAAAATTACAAACATATTATTTATTTTTTTTAAATATTCGGTATAGCAATAAAATAAATTATCGGTAGCCATTCCAGTATGTAACTCGCGATCACAAAAAAAAAAACCTTTCTCAAAACCAGGCCCTAAAACTATAATTCGTTTACGTTCGAAACGGATAGAAGGGCTTACAAACATTCCCCGCGTCAGAATGTAAGCTCTTTTGAAATCAGTAGAAGCGGCGCTGTTCTACAAAACTCGCATGCCTCACCTCTTCCATTTATTCATTTTCCTCCGGTGTATGGCGAAGGGATACGAAGGGGGGAAGGGGGAAATGTGCCACGAAGGAATGCCGCGCATGAAGTCAGGACGTGGGGGAAGCGCCACGGCTTTGTACTTAACACGGCTAACTAATTCGATTTCACCCCCGGAGGAACCCGCTGCGAAGGGCTGCGACGGGGAGGAGAAGGAGGGGTTGGCGAGGTGGAAGGCTGGGAGGGTGGGTATGAAGGGTGGTCCAGAACCTCGTCTCGGGATGCTGCGACGCTCGCATCGCTTGCTTCATCTGAGAACGTCTTCTCCTGCGGACCCACATCCTCCGGGGTCTTTTCCTTTTTCCCTCCCGCCCCCGCGGCGCGGATCAAACTTCATTTCCAGGGCGCTGGGGTCCCAACAGCGCCATCCCGTTCTCCGGGCACGGATGTGGGTTATTTGTGCCCCGGACAAGAGCTGCTAGTTACAGCCCCTCGGTCCTCGCCCGCTGGGGGAGAGAATTGGGGCGGTGGTGCTAAGACGCCCTTTCCCCGCCCGGTCCGCGCCGGACAAAGGCCGGAAATTTTCTTTTCTTGCTCTTCCTCTTTTCTGCTTGCAATGGAAGAGAGGATGTGTGTGTGTGTGTGTGTGTGTTTTCCGAGAGACCCCCGCGAGGGATGTTGCACTGATGTGCTACGTTTTTTTTTTTTTTTGCGCCACGCAGAGCAAGTGTTCCCCGAGTCACCATCTGCACACGTTTACCGTTTAACCCTTCCTTGTCAATGTCACGGGCTCTTGAGATGAAAATTTTATGAATAGAATATGAATACAAGCGAGATATTAATATATTTATACATAGTTAAATATAAAACAACATTTATAACAATTGGAGAGTATTAAGACCGACGCACACGGGACGAATTTTTCTTACGAGTTTCGCTAAGATTTTATTTAAGAGGTAGGCAAAGAGCTATGTAACTTATGGTTACTCGCGAGATCCGTCACTGTGAAATAGTAACGCCGGCAGCCATATCAATTCTCAACAGCTGGCGAAAATGAAAATAATAAAGAATGAACACTACGGCGAAAAAAAATTGCTGTAATTACACTTCTTTCTGTTTTTGATCATGAAAAGAAAAATTACAGACGAAATAAATGACTCGGGACAAGAGAATGGTTGGTCTGAAGGAACAAAAACTGGCAGTGCTTTTCGAAGAATTCAAATGAGTACAGAGATAACCTTAAAACTGTATACCAATATGTTTATTCTATGCATTTATTAACACTGCAAAAACAATCATGCGGTCATGTAAATAAAGTCACGTGGCAAGTTTCGTTACTGTCATTGGCTGAGATATGCAACTAGCCAAGAGACACGAAGAGAAAATAGCACCACTCCAATTACCGGGAAATAGTGTGCCAGCCAGCAAAACTGCATGTAGGCCTATATATATCTCAAGTGCACGAGCTTGTCCAGCGGAAAGTAAGACTCCATGCGATATCTTAAGGAAAATCGTTTAGTCTGCGGTGGGCTTTAGTCAGGGGAGATGTTACCTACTGATTATATCGTATAACATTTACCTGGAATATTAAACAAATTAGCGCCGCATTTCATAACTTAGTTGTAGTCAGTAAGTCCCACCTTCTATTGATGCTAAGGACTTATATGGATATGAGGGTTTTGGCGGTCAGCATGTCCATTCTCTGATACTCTTCTGTAGAATCTTCTCAGGCTGTTGTTATGGTGAGAACAGACCCCGTGAAAGGTGTGATAGTGCCTTATCACCGGGACATCGCGCGATCGTAGCCTTGTTCTCAGTCTGGCGGAGGGGAATTTTCGCTGTTTCCAGTAACGAGGGGGTTTGGTCAATCCCGATCACTACTGTCTGCTACCCGCTGGCCTGGATGCAATATATGTGCGATAGTGCGTTCAGGCAGACTGCCGAATTAAGGCCTGCTCACGCCATCATAACAAAATGCTCCAGGCCTTATTTTTTACGTTCATTGGGATGACATGTTTTAAATTAACACTATTAAAGACATTATGGAAGTACCCTAGCTTTGCTACCTCACACAGAGGCAAATGGCCAAAAAATTACTTAGCACATGAGAACATGTCAAAACGTGTTTCATTTTCTAAGTAGGTTTTGTAGGCCTAAGCCAGAAGAAAAGATTTCAGTGTAAATTGCCAAAAGTTTAATAAATATTTGTGTAATAATATAGGTGTTAATAAACTTGAGTGCGATGGTAATGTGTAGTGAAATGCTATCATATGAGTTTGTGAGCTAAATCAAAACACAATTCTTCATTTAGTTAAAAGTTAGATAATTTTTTGAGTTTTGCTGTTTTCAAAAAATTTTTCTTCAAATCCTTTTTTTTTCGCAACTGTTTAAACAATCTGTGCCTAATATTTGTCGTTTGGTTGCAATTCTCTGGAAGGCTTCTTGAACGTTTGTCAGCATCAACATTACGTAAACAAAATGAGATATTGCGAAACAGTAGTATTGGCTGTGTGCGCAGCAGCTGCTACATTAAACGACGGATGCATTCGTGGTCCCGCTCGAATATTTCTCGTGGCCCAGTTTTTCGTGAGCGTCCTGTAACGTAAATACTGCTACTTCTACAAATAAGAATGATAACCAGGAAATGTTTTGACCAAAGTCTCATAGCAGCGAAAAAAACTACATATTAAGGTTTATGCTATCCACATTTAAATCGTGACCTGTAATTTACAAACACGTTACTGTACCCGTAAATTAAAAAAAATGTTCATAAAATTTTTAAGTTGGTTAATAAGCATAGCTGGTTCTCATTTAACCCTTGCAGTTACCGGTGAACGTATTATTTTAGAGGTTGCAATGAACAAAGTTTTTGTTTGTAAATGATCTGGTATCATCGTATCTCTCCGACGTATATCGCAACCAATAAAAATTTGTTTTATGTGCTTAGTTGTATTGGCAGCAGATGATTGTGTGATGCAAGGTTACGTAATTCCTTCTCGACAGCGAATAATATTTGTTACACGTTAGACACTTAAGATTATCCACTTGTTGCGTAACGTCCTATTTATACGGCACTGTGACTGAAAGCACTTATGTAATGAAACTTCCCGTAACTGAATATGTTATGTGATTATCACTACTATATATATTTACAGTAACGCGTGTTGCTAATTGTGAAAATAGTTCTCTCTTTCAAACGTTCTTCAAAAGTGCAATGTTTAAATTATTGGCAGCTGTGATTGGCCTATTTTTTTATTTCGTCGTCTTCTGTAAAGGTTTACGTAATGGTTTGTTTCTAACACTTCCATAATTTAATTTCATTGAAATATTTTCTGTATGAAAATGAAACCCATATGTGGCGTAATGATATACATCGGGTACACAAAGAAACTAAGCATGGTTCTTAAAGCCAATTAATTAATCATTAGCAAACTTTAAAATATTTGGTAGTTTTCTGAAGGTCTACACTTTTTCCAGAAGTGTTTAAGTTTGTTTTTACTTAATTGTCTCGCCTAGAGCGTGGTGAAATCATCCTGGAAGATTAGGCCAATTAACAAACCTATAACAACCGATTTATCGAGTCATTTTAAAACTGAGTCAAAAGCCTCAAGAAAGACTCTGCAACCAACGAACAAGAATTTATTTATATATATATATATAATTACCATACCACTGATCATATTTTTGTAGGTATTTATGTAATTTTGTTGGAATCATCTGTGTATCTTATAAATGAGTAGAGCAGAATTAATTATATGCAGAACGGTTAGGTACTTCTAAATAGCGTAGTGATTTTCCATCATTAAGATAACTGAGCGTTTGTGTCGCATATTTCTTGTAAGTGAAGCACGTTCTTTGTTATTGCCTATTAAATTACAGGAACTGATTAAAGCTCTATTGTTTGTCAGCTATGTCATGCTACATTAAAAACAACCTTAACTAGATTTTGATACATTCATGAACAAAAAGTTTATCGAAATTAGTAAAATGACATATTGTCGATACAATTTACATGAATATAAAAAGTGATTATAAACAATTATTTAATCAAAATGAAGATTCAATAAAACACTGTAAACTAACTTGATACTCTTCAAACAAAATTGTTGTAATATATTGATTGGGCACTCCTAGTTACATGATAAACAAACCTAAATATATTTGTAAAAACCACAACATTAACAGTGTCTGGTACACTATAATTGTATATGATAGTTGACTTGCTATAGCACTATTAATTTGATGGGAACGTCCCCTTCAGACTGTGTGCAATCTTCCCGCCACCAAAGATCTGACTGACCCCCACGTTAGGGCCATCATCAAACACTGGGAGGCGATATGGCGCTAGGAAGCATACTTAATTAGGGGCACTCCACTCCCCTTTTATTACACTGAAGAGCCAAATAACTGTTATAGGCGTGCGTATGCAAATAATAGTGATATAGAACCAATCAGGGTAACGCGATGCGGTCGGCAGCGCCTATATAATACAACAAGCGTCTGGCAAAGTTGCTAGATCTGTTACTGCTGCTACAATGGCAGGTTATCAAGATTTAAGTGAGTTTCAACGTGGTGTTATAGTCGGCGCACGAGAGATGGGACATAGCATGCCCGAAGTAGCGATAAAATTTGGATTTTCGCGTACGACTATTTCACGAGTGTACCGTGAATATCGGGAATCCGGTAAAACATCAAATCTTCGACATCGCTGCGGCCGGAAAAAGATCGTGAACGAACGGGACAAACGACGACTGACGAGAATCATTAAACGTGACAGACGTGCAACCCTTTCTCAAATTGGCGCAGATTTCAATGTCTCCTGGAATACCTTCAGACATTAGTCGAGTCCATGCCACGTCGTCTTGCGGCACTCCTGCGTGCTCGCGGGGGCCCTACACGATATTAGGCAGGTGTACCAGTTTTTTTGGCTCTTCAGTGTATGGAAACCTAGACTCTTTCCCCTCGCTTCCTACTCAGTTGGAATTCTGTTTGTCTGGCAGGTTTACAAAACCTCTGGCTATTTCCTGTTCGTAAACGCCAGTTAGTCCGAGAAAACGTAGTTTTCAAAAATTCAGTTGCGGAATCACGTGGCGAGTACCTGAAGAGAGCGGTTAAAGCCAACAGATGGCCAACGCCTACGGAGAGAGATGAGAAAGGCCCTTTAATCGCGTTGGCGTGGGATTGAGCGTTTCATTAAGGCTAGATTTTTTTCGAGGTACCGAATTTACCCTCAGCAAGGATTTTAACCCGGTCATAAATGTTAGTGTGGGATATCAAGTTCTTATTATAGTGCTTCAAGACGATGTTTGAAAAACTGTTATTCTATGTTGTTCAGTTGCAAAGGCTCACTATACTTTTCATTTTCAACATAGAATTTGTCCTGAGCTGGGAGTTAGCTGGTGCATTGAAATATTTTCATACAATAAATAATTGAACTCAAACTGAAACAGTATATCTCACTGTTCAGTAGTTACAGAGATCTATAATTTAATACGGCGCTTGTCTTCCAAATCGGCAAACAAAAATGCTACAAATAAAAAAATTCAATCCTTGTACAATATTGTGATCGAGTAGGTTAAAATATATTATGACAAGCCCCGATTTTGAAAATAAAATTCTGCATGGGTAAAAATTAAGAAAGTCACGTGGCTGAGTTAGTTATGTTTGGTGAAGCTTGCCGTGTGTTTACAGGTATCTATGAGGGCGAAACACAGCCACATAGGCAGGAACGTGATCACAAAAGTCTTGTTCACAAACAGAAGTAAGCCAAAAAATAAAACTCACCTTGCTTACTCACTCCACAACGGTATTCCGAGAAGATAATTATATCGTTAATTGTGAACTAAAACGTGATTCACTCATGCCTAAAATATTTCGCATGCCCATTATTTAAACGAGATCCCATCACAGAACCATAAGTGTATAAAAAGGGAAAGGGGGCGATAGAAGCAATCCCCCCCCCCCCGCAACCTGCCTTACCACCCGTCGATAATCTGAATTTTTGTATAACTGATTGTTGCAGCAGCACTTTTGATATTTTCGGATTGAACGTATCTTTCGTGCCATTATGGCAATATGCATGTGGTAAATATGCAGATATGTCATTTTAATTTTAAAAGTTTAAAGGTTGTGCTAGCTAAATAAAATGTTTAAGTTTGCTGAATGTATTTACAGACAAGTTAACACATTTTGGGTAAAAAAAATTAATTCACGTAGGTGGAACACACACGATTTTATCACGAAACAAAATTAAATTTTTACCTTGAAAGTAAAACATTTTCCTGGGGGAAAAACTCGACGCACATTTTATAGGTGGGCATTAGTAACTCTGTAATTTTGGTACTAATAACTTCTTTAAGCCATCCCCCTCCCCTTCACGGGGGGGG
>NQII01000579.1:108081-136920 GCA_002778355.1 Clitarchus hookeri
GGGGGGGGGGGGGGTTAAAGTTCCCTTGCACTTTTGATCGCCCCTCAGGAAAATGTATTCGTGTATGTCACTGCACAGAACATCTCGTATTGAAACGTGACTTCCCAACTTTCAACACCACAACAATCTGCAATAAGAAAATCTAAAGCAGCTGTCACACATCACACATGCAGAATTGGCAAGTTAGAAGTCTGATGGCTAAACTAGTAACTTTTCCCGGCCGCTTACAAAGATGATATTTTACTTAGGGTTAAAGAAACGGATTGCTTTTCGGGTTTAAGTGCACTTCTCCCAACAATTTGTTTCAGTTCCTGGCTAACGTCTCTGTGGGGGGTACTATTTCCTAATTCAGCAGTCCCAATTGAATTCAGCCACTCTATTACTGAGAGTCCGTGATTCGACTGCAGTCTGCCAAGACGTGACGAAAATGCAGACACACGAGCGAGAAAATTGGGGGGAGTTGAAACAAATAGCTTGGCTCAAAAACTCTGCTTATGTCGATAATTTGATGGTGACAAAATATCAGATTACCTATTTCTGTACGTGCATATATACAAACACATAGCAGGACCCTAATTTTATACTTTTGTAGGGACATATATTAGGAGAAATTTTAAACGGAGGGAAAAAGTCAAACTTGTAGACGTCATCTCTACTAGTTATAGTTGATGACGTAGATTATTACGTAACCGAGGAGAATTTTTTAAGGTACATCATCAAATGTAAGGGTACATTTTTCAGTTCTGTCAACAGTGTAATAAACAATAATTCCGGTAGTCTCTGTTTACATAGATTTTTCCAGTAATGTTTTAAGTTTAATTTTGAATTAAATTGTATGGTAATTTAATCGCACATCAACGATACCATTCGGTCTATAATCCTCGAGTATATTTGTCTACTTTTCCCCCAATGCTAAATAATTTCAAGATTGACTATTTTTTAAATTTCACCTGGGAAAACTGTCTTGTTCTAACATTGCAATAATCTGGGTATCAGACCGAAAAAAAAAAAATTATTACTCCAAGTGCGTTGCAATTTTCTGTGCCTTCACACAAATTAATTATCCGTAAAATTAAAAACGTGGAGGTGTGTACTGACCAACCGCGTAATGATGGTCGCCTACTGATGTACACGTATAGGCTATTCGCGGTAAAGTGAGCACTTTTGAAAGCACTCATTTGGAATAATAGCAAGTAATTATATTTTATTTTAGCCTTAGACGTTAACTTCAGAGTCCGGTGGAATATACGCACTGTGTCTATAACTTACATGACAATATTTATTTTTAAAAAAGGCGGTTAAATAATCAATTATGGCTGAAAGTAGAAAGTAACTAGGGTCTCAAAAGTGCTCACTTTACCGTGGACAGCCTGTAGTAACGATGCCTCGGCGGTACACATACTCCCCTCGTCGACTGGTCGCGCATGTCGGCGAGCACTGCAATAGCATATTAGAAATTATATTCCCGAGCCCTCAAACATAACTAACAACGGATATTTCACACTGCTCTACTTCAACGTATACTCGTCTGAAACGTTCGAAATTATTTTAGGTGCCTGCATTGAATTTTGCTTCAGACTTTCCGCCAAATGAAAATACAGAATCAACTCTTCAAGTCCCATAGGTACACGCTGCACAACGAGAACACTGCAAGCCAGTTCACAGCCTTGCTCATAGGAGCAATGGGGCGCTTGATGCGCTTGGCTATTCTCGCCCTTATCGCTCCCGAACTTCTCGGTCTCGAACGCGCAAATTTCGTCCAGGTGGGCGGCGCCCTCGAGGCTTCCGCCTACCTGGGGCTTGAACCAACTTGCACAGTGTTTGAAATTCACGTTTTTCCTCGTAACTATTTAGCGTGCGTTCAATGTGCTAATCTACGAAAAGAACGCACACTTCAGACGAGGGCCGTTAAGTGCTTTCGAGACGACACGCACATTACAAACACTATTTCAGAGCACTCCAAAACGGCTTGGCTTGCTTTTTCAAAGCCTCGTATCTCACAATATACGCGCCAGAGACATACAAACCTACCCAAGGGCCCTGCATTGAACCTCCCTACAGACGTTCCACCAATAAAATAATAGGTTCGCCGCTGAAAGTCCCGTAGGTACACGCACAGCGACGATTACACTGCACGCCAGTTCACAGTCGCGCACTTAGCGGCGATGGCGCACTTGATGTGCCTGGTAGTGTCGCCCTTATCACTGCTGCGCTTCTTAGACTCTTACGCGGAAAAAAGGTCCAGATAGGCGTTTGAATTGAGGGGGATTTGTTCCCTCCATCTTGAATTTGGCAGTTTATTATCTATTCCTTCTGTTTTGAAGGTTGTATAACAAATTTTCGTGCAACAGAGCACAGATAATAGTTTTCTAAACATTCGGAAATTATTGCAGCTTCATTGACTTCTTTGTTTTTCTAACACGTAATAGCTGAGAAGAAAAATTGACTGTTTTGTGCGAACCACTACAGAGGTGATGACACGAAGAGAAACTCTAGCTTACAGATTTCAGAGAGTGTGGTAAGTTACATACAGCCTATGCCTTTTCGATCCACAAAAGGCAAATAAAAAAAAAATTCTCTACTGCGAGGTTTTGGAGAAAAAAACAATAAATCATATATGGCAAGGAACTATAAATCCAATGCGGCATAGAACCCGATGTTAAAGGTGATAAAAACCTTTAACATCGGGTTCTTGAGAGGCGATGAGGGTGAAGCAAGGTGAGTACGGATCAGCGCCCCGGAATACAAGGGTGGGAGAAACGGGATATCCCTGATAAAACCCTGTCTAACAGCAGCATCGTCCGGCACGATTCCAACGTGCAGAAATCCAGGCATGACACCAGCGGGAATCGAGCCCGGTTCGCGCCTTGGCGGTGGGCGAGTAGTCTGACCACTACCCCACCGCGGCCCCACGTGGGCTAGCACCCGACCCGCCGTCGGCAGTCCCAGCGGAGAAGACAGCGTTCTTCGGGGCCGGACGTCTCGTGACGTTACGGTGCCTAGGAAGGACGTGATTGTGGGGGGGGTGGGGGTTGCCACCCCGCGCAGTGGCGGGCGTCGTCGCCATGGTTACCGAGGCGGGAAGGCCGCGGTCCCAGCGTGCCTCATCCCGGTCACGTGAGAAGAAACACTCGCCCCTGGGACCTCGATTCCGAAACTGACGGAATCACACTTCTATGGAGGAAGGGACTTCAGTCTGCTGAAGAGGTATAGTTCATTCATCGTCTACTTCCTACTTTTCTGAGGAACTGATAAAGTTCTACTTTCAAGATATTCTTCCGCCTCATGCAAACAAAGCTTAACCAAGTCTAGAAAATTATATCAGAGGGACAACGCACCGCATTCGTGAGCACTCAGTTCAATAATATTTTTTAAAAGAACTATTTCTTACTGGCCATTAAAAACGCACGTATTTCCTCCTTGTTTATATCCATATTAATTATAAATGAAAGATTAAAATTATTACATATAATATAAGTAAAAATTATTTTTAACCAAAAATTAGTAACTTTTATGTTAACGCAAGTATAAAACGCTTCTGAAACATGTCATATTTATTTTAAAAAAACGAAATACGCCATACATGGGGTGATTTTTCAAAGTTTGGATTCTAGTAGTGTGAAGACACCACGAGTAGACTATATCTAGGTAAATGTATGGGAACTAGGTCCACGTGTCCGTGTGAGACCTGCGTATTTCAGGCTTCACAGTCCGCTACAGACAATTCGTGACACAAGGCCACAATTATTTTTAATTCGGGATGGTTGGCCAGAGCTGTTATTGTTTTCGAGAGCGTTGGCCACAGAAAAATTCATTACTTTATATTTGTACCACACACTGTTCAATTTGTATATATTATCTTTGACTACTTTTTATTCAGATAAAATTTTTAGATCCTATGACTTTTGCAAAATGTAATGCCAATGCCAAAATTTTACTGTTTTTGTAATGTACAAATAAAATAAACCCAACT
Source organism: Clitarchus hookeri (assembly GCA_002778355.1). Classification (NCBI taxonomy): domain Eukaryota; kingdom Metazoa; phylum Arthropoda; class Insecta; order Phasmatodea; family Phasmatidae; genus Clitarchus; species Clitarchus hookeri. The sequence continues at coordinate 112,055 of NQII01000579.1, forward strand.
AAGTATAGCAAATTAAACTAGGGAAAATGAAGGGTCTTGCCTTGCTTCATTTTACGGCATCCTTAGCAAATGTCATTTACAAAAATTTAGGGGTAGCTTTAAATCATTAACATGCAAAAAAAATCCTTATTTTCAGCAATTCTTTTAAATTGGAAAGACATTTCCTTGTGCGATTTGATAGACGTATTGAAGTAGCATTTGGCATCTTCTTTCATTGTGAATTATTTCATTTCTGTGCGTAAGTTAGTTTTCACTATTTGTACATTTCCATAACTCTCAAATTGTTATTTTGATAAACATTTATGCAAAAACTAAACTATGATCTGTATAAAAAATATTTTGCTAGGAAAAAGTATTTACTGGTAATGTCTCAAAGTTTAACAGTATGTGGTACAAATATAAAATAACAAATTTTTCCGTAGCAAACACCCTTAAGTCCTTAAAACATGTACTTTGTTGTGTGTAAAAATCTAATTTTGTTCGCAGATTGTTATAAATTTGTGTTTTAACTGAGAAATAAACTTGCTGTAAAGCCAACGCGGGTTTTCATATGATGGAAACGTGGCGGAAGCCACAGTTTTCCTGAGGATTTCCTCGGTGTGCTTCCGTTTCTCCCCACTACTTCATTCCGTCTCTGGTCCGCTTGCATCTCGTTTCGCCATAGAAATATCACGCTCAAATATTTCTCTCAATCATATGATTTAGGGGAATTTGGGCGACCTTTAAAATAATATAAATTTGGAGTATATAAGGGACAAATATTTTTCACCCAAAAATTATTATATTTATTAAATTAAAACATATTATAAAAGTGAGGCATACTATAAAAAATACATTAAAGAACACAATCGCTAACAATATTTTTCTGTTTAAATTTTTTAGCCCGTTATTCACGTGTTATTGTTATAACTTCTTCACATCATTGACACACAGAGATAACTGAGTAGCAGTTTTAGTAGAACTAAAAGATGTCAACAAATATTTTTAATCCAGTCACACTTTTGCATTTAAGCTTGTAGTCATCGCCATTTCCAACATTTTATTTAATTCAAGTCACTTGTATCAATTCGAACAAATATTTTTTTTTTAATTTTGTTATAAATTAGATTTCCCTTGTATATTTATGTGGCCTTCGATTTTTCTTTAGACATCAACAAATGCAACTTTTGTTTGCAGAGTTATTTTGGCCTTCTCTAACATACTGAAGTACTAGGTAACTGTGGTGTAATATTAAGATGTAGGATCTTTGAATGAATGGTGCAACGGAGAGAGTGAATAGATGGAGATTTTAGGACATTCGCCATTGCGATGCAGATGTCTGTCGTGGAAAAAACGAGACTGAACACGAAAAAATCCTTAAAAAAGACAGGTAGCCTATTGCTAAGAAAATAAATATGTATATAACACTGGAAAATTCCAAGAGGGAATATAGTAAAAAAACAAACAGGACAGCAACTAGTTCCGAAATATATATATATATATATATATATACACACACGTTTACACGACCAACACATACATAGAAAACAACAAAAGCTAGAAACCTGCTTGAAAAATAGGACAACACTGACAAAATAGGTCGAAACCAAATGGGACAACACAACAAAGAAACACACTCAAACACAGCTCGTCCATAGGACTTTTTTTTAAGTATATTTTCGTGTTCAGTCTCAGTTTTTTCCATTACAGACATCTGCATCGCAATGACGAATGTCCAAAAATCTACATCTAATCATTTGGATGCATGATGAGTTCAGTACAAACAATCTCTAGTCACAAAATGTCATTAAGTGCTTATTCCGCTACGTTATGGACTATTGAAGTGAGTGAAAAGTGAAGATACTTGGGCGGCTCTTAACAGCGAGATCTTGAGAGCCGATGAGGGAGGTTTAGGTGAGCATAGAGTAGTGCCGGAATGAATGGGCGGGAGAAACGGGAGATTCCCGAGAAAACCCGCCGACCAGTGGCATTGTCCGACATGATTCCCTCATCCAGGAGTAACCCGGCCGGGGATTGAACCCGGTTCACCTTGGTGGTAGGAGATCAGGCTAACCGCTAACCCACCGCGGCCTCAGCCTACCAAAGGGTCAAGAGGAAAGACAAGTCCACATGGAACTACAGCTTGCTGAGTAATTATATGAAATAAATTGTTTTTTTTTAATCCTCACATTTGTACGCATTGAAGCATGCATACCACAATGTTATGTTTTAATTGTATTTTTCTAATAATTGACTTAGTTACATCCTGTTTTGTTTTCCCTTAAACTGTAATGACTATTGTTAATTTAAGTCACTTACATCAATTAATACAACTGTTTTTTTAAGCTAGTTATAGCTTGGTTTTCTCTTGTATTTTCCTTGTTGTAAAGCTGAAAAAGAAAATCTTCATTATTAACAGTATTCTTTCTAAAGCTAGTGACATGTTTTTATGTTTGATTTGCTACAGTTTCATTTGCAATATTTAGCAGTTAAATTATTTATATATTTGAGGGTTTTTGTAATGAATTGTTTTGTAACATGACGTATACATCCGTAAACCGACCAGTGGCTGAATGTGTCGTGTTTAAACAAGAAATATCTGTCGCTGAATTGAATTTTTGCCATTTTGCCTTGACGTGCAATTTCAACAATTATGTTAGTGTGTTATTCCGTGCTTCGGCATATATTAGGCAGCGTTCAACGCGAGGTGGTGATATACGTCAACCCGCTTGCACGGGGAAACATCTACCTTGAGAATGCTGGAACGGACGGTACGACATAAGCTCGGTGCGTGAGATTCTGACAGCTGCGCTTCAGCGGATTTCACTCGGGCCCGCAACTCGTCAGTCCAGTTGGTCGCGACCGACGTGGTCTGACAATGTCGTTAAGGGGGAACCACCTAGTAAACCATGTCACACGCCTCAAGGTCACATCAGGCCACAAGGTAGCATTGCAACGGCGATGGAGAGTAGCACAAACAAGCTTCGCGTGTGCTCTTTATCCTCGGGTTTTCAAACGGTGACTAAAGGGTTTTAACACAGTTATCTGTTCAGAAAAGAAACAGCATTGTCACTATAAATTAAAACACTGTTTTACAGATGGATAAATATATATGATTAAATATATATGATAAATATATATGAATGAATTACTATTTTATTTTGGTATAAAACCAAGTATTGGGGGTAGTCCTCTAATAGATAACATATTAGTTAATAATAATTTTTATAAGTGGATTCATTTATAGATATTGATTAATTTATATGGAAGATTTGATGTATATTTATAGATATGGTTATTGTTAATATTATTATTGTATAAAATACTGACTTACTGACTTTGACAACTTTCCAATTACTACATTTATTTTTCGGTAACCAATTTTACGAATGAGCAACAACCTAGAGAGTTTCATTTCTGTCCTGAGAAAAAGATATTATATTTAAATATTGCATAGTTTCTTAAACATAAGAACAGACTCAGCTGCTTACAATGATACCCACGTGGCAACTAGGAAACGCGCAGACAGGAGTTAATTTATGTGAAGTTAGACGTAACAGAGGACTCTGTGGATATCGAGGCATCATAAATACCGGGGACGGAACCATATCAGATAAGTTTTGGGGGATAGGACGTCAGCGGTCCGATTGACAAGTAAATACAATTTTGCAACAAAAAATTTTTAATGCTATTCGTCCTATTTTCTATTTAATTTGGTGTATCGCGACGCTAGCGCTCGTCACGCGTGGTATTTCCTTTGCCTCCGAAAACGAAACTTCGTGTGGGGAGTGCACCCAGGGCAAGGTGAAACCCACTTAATGACGGTCTCCCTAGCGGGGACCCGTAGATGACCGTCATCCCCGGGCATGACAGGAAATGAAACCCTAGAATGGAGCGGCGCTGGAATGCAAGGGCGGGGGGAACTGGAGTGGCCCGAGAAAACCCGCCGTCAAGCGGCAATCGTCCAGCACGATTCCCACATGCGAAAATCCGGGAGTGAACCCGCCGGGGATCGAGCCCGGATCGCCGTGGTGGGAGGCGAGCGCCCTGGACACTGCGCCACCGCTGCCCCTTCCTTCACCAACAAGTCCGGCGCGGTGGTGTGCCCTATGCTCATCTCAGATCCCCTCCTCCCTCCGCCCTCTTCCACCTCATTGCTTTCCCCTTCCCCTTCGTGCGTTGTAATTTCTGTACCTGGAGCTTGATAGTTTATTTAAGTCGTTGCGTGGCCTGGGCTCCTCCTATTCTTCGACCTACCGACGTCTGAAACGTGTCGCCTGCAGATAACTTCGGAGTGGATTAGCCGTCGCACCTCGTCCAGCAGGACGTAGCTGCCCTTATGTTGATAACTTCATTTTACTTGTTCGCCAGAGCCGCTGAGGGATGGGGCGTTAAAACTCCGAGTCGTGGAGAACGATCAGTGTGTTTCATGGTCTGTTTTTAAATGTTTTGGTATTTTCTGTAGCATAGTTGTGTTTGTCGTGGGTAAGCAGTATTGCTAGTTTTTTTTTTTCTAAATTGTGGTTTCGGCTGCCAGTCTAAATTTCGTTTCGGACTAACTAAAACGTCGTGTTACTGTTTTTCCCGTGTTTTAAAGTGTAGTGTTTGTCCCCCTTTTGGCTGCCCAAGCCTTAAACGTTTTTATAATCAGTTTGTTTCCATGACTCTCTCGTTGGGCTTTTCTTCATACGTTTTTAATGTGGTTACTTTTGAAATGCTTTTATTTGGTAGGAGCTTTGCGTGGTCGTCTATGGCTGCCTCCACCGAGAGTAATGTTTTAATGGTAATTTTTCAAATGTGAATTTTAGGAAATGGAAGATTTTATGGGCATGGTTCTTGCTGCCCTCATTTTCGGTATATCATTAATTAAAATGGGGTCATATGCTAATCAATTACTTAATGATTTGTTCTAATCATTATTGAAGAAACAAAATGTTCGAAAATTGTTATTTTATAAACATAATGTTTTTTAAAGTTGAAATTCAGATTTATTTCCTTTTCAAGTAATTGTTATTATTGCAGAAATTAACTGTGATGGATTATCTCAACGTAGTGTTTTTGGCTGTGATGCAAATTTTTAATTGGTTGTTCAAGGGTAGTATTTCGAAGTAATTGTATGTTTATTAATTCAAAATATAAAGTGTTCAATCTCATATGTGTGTGAAATTATTTGTGTCCCGGCCAGTACAGGGTGAGTATAAAATAATACCCCAAATTCGAAGGTCTATAATATCAAAATCAAACAACCAACAACCTTGATTGACCAATCAAATGAACCGTATAACCATGAAGTTTGTTTACGATACATTCATAAATGTTCAATGTGACCACCACGAGCGGCCCGAACGACATCTATGCAATAATCAAACTCGTTCCACACTCTTGTCAGCATGTCCGGTGTTACGGTTTGGATGGCGCCCGATATTCTCGTTTTGAAGTCGTCAATGTTGGCCGGCAATGGTGGACGAAACACTTGATATTTTATGTACGTCCATAGAAAAAAATCGCACGGGATAAGATCCGGGCTTCTTGGGGGCCAGTGATGAAGAGCCTGGTCACCAGCTGCTCCTCGACCAATCCAGCGTTGCGGCAACGTCTCGTTCTGGTATCCGCGAACAGCTAGGTGCCAATGGAGTGGCGCACCATAAAGGAAAAATCAGACCGTCCCCTTCACATAGACGTGTTGAATGCGAGCTCGCTACCCCCTCACCACCTCAATCCGAGAGTTACAAACGCCATCCAAACTGTAACATCGGACATGCTGACAAGAGCTTGGAACGAGTTTGATTATCGCGTAGATGTCGTTCGAGCCGCTCATGGTGTTCACATTGAACATTTATGAATGTATGGTAAACAAACTTCACGGTTATACGGTTCATTTGATTGGTCAATCAAGGTTGTTGGTTGTTTGGTTTTGATATTATAGACCTTCAAATTTGGGGTATTATGTTATACTCATCCTGTATTTTAAACACAAATGTTAATATATTTGGAAACTCTTTGTGGGTAGTAGCAGCCTGGTAGGCGATTGCCAAGGAACACATTCCAGGTTTGTTTGCTTCGATGCGACGGCATGCAGCAGGGATGAATTACAGTGAACGGACACAGCATTGATCACTGGCTGTAGTACTTTTGAAATATTGTACCTATGGGAGGCATTTTAAGACCCATATTTATTTGATATTTGTTTCCTGTTTTGATGTGTAGGGTCTACTACCTCTTCTCACAATATGGAACACTTTTATCCGAACATCCTGGAAATACCTTTACTAACATAAAATAATATCAATATCAGATTTTAATAACACACACGTTTTGTTGTAAACAACGACGGAAAGTAATGGAAGACATTGTTAACTAATGTTTTTTTTAACATTTCGGTTTTGTTAATTATACATTTTCGTGGGATTCGCTTTAATAAACGGCAAATCCCGTACATATCACTGCTCTGCAAAAAAAAGAAAAAGGGGGTCACGTTTAATTCAGAGCAGAAGGTGGCGTGCAAATGTTTCAATACGATAGACAAACGTGTGCGAGGTAGTAAAATATATATATATTTTAAAACTTAAAAAACCTTTCATAAACAGCTGTGTTTAGTAGCTCAAGCGGCAAGGCGCGTCCATTGCAATGTAAAGGTTGCCGGACCGTGTCTATACACCACCGAAAGTTTGATGGTCCTCTGTAGCAAAGCACGACACCGACATATTTAGAACGCGACGAGGGAAGCAAAATAACAGAATACTACAGTTCTTAGCGGATGGCACCAGGCACAAAATAGGCTGCTTTCCTTTGTTGCCAACCTCTAATTGCAAATTGGTTATTAAGACGTCGCCTGCCTTCGACACCTCTTTTCAGTGGTCTATTAATTAATATAGTGTTGTCAACTTGGAGTCTATTCACATATACTTCCAACATTTCTGAAGCCCTCCTGAAGTTATACTTCCAGGATATTCTTCCGCCTCGTGCAAACAAAACTTAACCAAGTCTTGAGAATTACACCAAAGGGAAAACCCACATATGGCATATTTAGGAAATAACCAAACACTTGATTTTTCAATTCAAAAGGCTTGAATCAAAAAGTGTGAAGAATCCGCAAATAGACTGTACTTACTTATTCTGTGACGGCGAAGCCGCTCGCCTTCCAGTTTGCGCTGTGGCTGTTGCTCGAGTATTCCTGCTGCATGATGTAGTTCTGGGCGACTTCCCCCCTCCGCCACCCTCTCCGGACAGCTGGCCGTGACCCCGGCGGAACATCGTAACCGAGTTTCCTGGCCAGACACAACCCTCGCGGGAGAAGGCCAGGACTTACCCCATCGCGCGCGTCTCCTGCATAATACAGCACCAACCGGACTCGCAAACGCCTGCGCCGGGTCGCCTCGACGACCCTGCAAATGCTGATTTCATATTCGCGCGAAAACCTGGCCACGCTCCAGGATAGAAGCCATGGAATTCGTTCCAAGTCTGTGGAAGTTGATTGTGAACCATTCAATAGATTTGCTTAAATCCACACCAGTAAAAAAAAGCAGCATTTGGAGCAGCCACAAATATTTTGTGGCAGTTCACATTTTCAAAATTTGTTGTGGTGAACACCAATCATTTTGTAGTGATCACTAAATTCTTTATTACTGTTTTGCATAAATTAGTGCTAATTTTATAAATGCTAACATACCTAATATTTTTCATATAAAGCAGCACAAAATATATAATACCGTAAATTGCAGCAATTTATTCTTTGATACTTACTGTCAGCCGCCCATTAGCTTCAACACGATTATTGTAGGAAGCCGAGTTACTCACTGACTTTACAGTTGATGTAGACATTATTAAAAACCTTTTCAGAAACTAAATTTTAATTAATTAAATTCGTAGATTTTTCAATAACTACACTGCTGAAAATTGCGAATTTTTACTGATAACATCCATAAACCTTATTTACAGCTTGGCATAGCTTTTTATTTGAGCAAAATGTAAGCCATTTCAAATGTACACGTTTTTCTTCAAATTTCCGTTTCAACAATTTTCCTGAAATTTTTTTAATGCTACAGTATGCTGTGCACATTTGAAACTATGCAAAAATTTAAATACTTTAGCTTATTATAAAAGCTGAGATGTACTATTTTAAAATCGCTAACATTCAAGTAAATGTTCAATATTTTATTAGGTCGTTTCATATGCACGTCTGATTTACGTAGTGAGTAAGCCACTTTCTCAATAATTTTTCTGGTGATAAATGCTTGTATGCAGTAATATTTCAAGTACGAGTGCAGTAAGTGACCTCGGTAAATTCCCCATCTTGCTATATATTAAAAATTGCAGGTTAACAGGTCATGTCAGAAGTGTGCACCTAGCACATAATTGAATTCCTCGGGACAAAAATAATGTGAATGCAATGGGGAGTTCCAGAGAGTGTTGTAAATTGTCCAGGATTACACAACCATAAGGTTGACGCCACAAACAGATGCCTCCTCAAGAACCGATAAAATAGCATAACTCGCCCACAGATTTTTAATTTAAAGATGTTAATTGATTAATTAAGAAATCTTAATTTATTATGTCGTCAAGGCAGGATGACATCCGCCACATATGTAGTTGAGACTGGAAAGTTGCAGATTAACTCGTGAGTACAAGGTGGGATTCCAATACGTTCACAATTAATAGAGTCCTGCAAAATCTGCGTATTCTGTTACTCATGGGCTATATTTCATATGCATGAACATATCCGAGCATGTATTGAGTGTTCACGTACTTCCTTAAACCTCAGAAGATATCCGACGTGTCAAAACCGTCAGTCAACTGAAAATGTAACACAAAAGTACAAAGGTTAGCAGTTTGCCCTTTTCTTAAAGAAATTCCATAAGGTGAAATCATTTTGCACCGATTTTTTTACCAATACCTTTAAAACATCTCATGAATTTTCTTGTATTTAAGCTATATGTATGAGGTTTTTATTACAGCTGTGTAAATGTTTATATGATAACATACTCAACTCCGAGACTTGTCGAGAAAAAAACTTGTTTGAAAAAAAAAGTAATGCAAAGTATTGTCATAGGGGGAGGATACTTGCAAATTTTATATTACACCGTAGTGAATACTCGGCTTTTGATGAAACACTACTAGTAGCTATAAAACAGCGGTTCCACGCCACCTGCCAAGAAACGGGGAACGGGGAGCCATAGATAGCATGACACAGCATGTCTTTCCCTAAAAAAGTTCCCGAATTTCCCCGAAAAAGTCATGGCTTTCTCTTTTTTCCCTTTTTTTCGCCATAGATAGTATGACACAGCACTTCTTCCACTAAAAAGTTCCCGAGCGGCCCCAAACAATGTCATTGATTTCTCTTTTTACCCGTGTTTCTCTCGAAATATTCCTTTTTTCCCAAATATTTTCCTAAAATTTCCCGGATTTACCCAACAGTTTTCCTCACACATGCATCCCAGCGCAGGACTCGAGGCTCTCGTCACCGAACGCGAGGCCAACACAGATTTTGAAAAAAAAATTGTTTGTAAAATAAATGTTAAATTCATATTTATATTTTTTATTAAATTTTTTTTTATTTAAATTGTTTTTTGTTTTTGTAAATGTAATAGCATACAACTCAGAGAATCAACGTAAGGTTCAAAGTTTCGTGTGTAAGTTAATGACACAACACGAAGCTCTCATGCGAGCAGCATTGAGGTTCAATGCCAGCTCCTAACTTTTTGCTGGATGTTAAATATTTGTCACCCTAGTTTCCGAATCGTATAACATATAGTCACCAAAGTTGTAATATATGCATCACCCCGACATCGAAAATTATCACAGAGTAATTTAGGCCCTATGCGAACTTATAAGCACAGTTGGCCGTAATTCCCGAACCGTTTAAGGTACAACAGTCAAATTCATAACATACACATCGCCTCCCGCAAGGAAAAAAAACATATGGTCATTTAAGCCCTATGAGAACTTATAAGCATAGTTTGTCGTAATTTCCAACCCATTTAAGATATCGGTGTCAAATTTGTAAAATAAACATCACCTCCGACATCGGAAATTACCACAGAGTCATTTAAGCCCTATACGCACTTATAAGCATAGTTATAATTCCCGAACCATTTAAGGAACAACAGTCAAATTCATAACATAGACATCGCCCCTGGCAAGGAAAATTAACATATGGTCATTTAAATCCTATGTGAACTGGGTGACGTCAGGAGGTCAACATCCTGTGAACAGGATGACGTCAGGAAGTCGACGTTGTGTAACCAGGGTGACGGTCAGCGTAGAGTGGCCCGACCTAGGTGACAGCGAGCGGGGTCGGTGTTGTGCGGCTGGACCTGGGTGATGGCGAGCGGAGTCGGCGACGTGCGGCCAGACCTGGGTAAAGGTGAGCGGGGTCGGTGTCATGCAGCCAGACCTAGGTGACAGCGAGCGGGGTCGACATCGTGCGGCTAAAACTCGTAAACAGTAGTCGTCACTGAAAAAAAATTAGTAACTCTGGTCCCTCCCAAATTATTAACAGGACTAGGAGGGTTATCTCAGAGTCTTCCCAACCATACACACAATGATAAAGGAGCCTAACATGTTACACGAGGCTCTCAAAACTGTCTGAACACTGTCGAAGCTGGTAGTCAATCCTAAAGGATGCTACCATACACGACTATAAAGTAGCCTAACACGTTACTCAAGGCTCTCGAAAGTGTCTCGCCACTAACAAAGCTGACATCCTAACATAAAGGGCATCGCTATATATAACGATAAAGAAGCCTATCATGTTACACGAGGCTCACGAATGTGTATTGTGATGGAAGACCTATCACAAATAACACTACCGCGCACAATGATAAAGGAGCCTAACATATTATGCGATGCTCACGAAAGTGTCTTATCATCAGCCTATCATAAATAAACTACCACGCCCAATGATAAAGTCTCAGCACTGTCGAAGTTGGTGGCCTATCATAAAGGATGCTACCATACACAACGATAAAGCGGCCTAACATGTTTCGCGAGGCTCTCGAAAGTGTCTCATCACAAAATGAGTTGGTAGCTTATTATAAAGGATGCTACCATATGCTCTCGAACCATTAGTCATGCAAGAGTCATCACATCTTCATGCTGATCAAAACAGATATAATAAATAATTATAAAAAAATAGTTATATACATTTAATAATCTATATATCTTCTAACATATTACATGAGCAATGTACACAGTACAGTATATTAAGCGAAGAAATTTCAGTGTGGGCATTGTCATAGGGAGCTACAGGAGAAACAAACATGGCCACTAGGGAATGTTCGAGAAAAATTTTTTTTGGAACTTTGAAATATTAAAAAAAAAAATTTTAACTTTTGAGTCTTGTAGAGTATCTGACACTTGTGCAATATGCGCTGGTTGGTTGGTAAGTACTTATAAATTGTTTACTTTAGATTTTTTTATATATAATTTTTATCTGTTTGCGATGGTATGTGGTAGTGTTGACCTTATCGATCTCCATACTTCAAAACTCTGTCATAGTATTTTACTTTAGTCTAATGTTACATATGTTGTTCGTTGCTTGGTAGAATTTCAACACTGCTAGCATGGGTAGCCCTTAACAACAAGACATAGAATGAAAAAATGTATACTATCTATCGCCGAAGTTAATGTAACATTTCATTAAACGACTTGTAAAGGTTGTGTCTCTTTGTTTGCAACTAAACACAGTGTATGTAAACCAGTAGTCATTCAAAAGTTTATGTCACCGATATATTGATGATTAGATATTTAAAAAAATGTAAAGGTAAAAAGTTTTAAACTCCCACCGACTGCTGCATATTGCAGCGGTCGGTGGGAGTACGCGAGACTCTTTCGAGAGCCTCGCGTAACATGTTAGGCAGCATTATCATTGTGTGTGGTAGCATCTTAGTTTGTTGTAAGTTATCAATCCTAAATTTTATTTACGTATATGCTTTCATATATATTTTAGTCTTTCGATTGAGTCATTGAAGTCTTCACAAAATAAGCAGTTAGACTTTCCTGTCACTCTTCACAGAAGGTTCACGATACATGCCTGCATGTATGTTCTTCCATGATGAGTAGGTAAATTGGTTCGAGCCTTGGAACTATACAAAACAATGAATTATCTTTCGGACTTTGACTAAATCTGTTAATTTTCTTTTTTTCCTAGTGATGGCTGTCAACCTAATATAAGCATAGTTATGATAAATTAATAACACTAAAATAATAATTTATGTACTTTAATCTTTTTTTTTACAGATGTGAGGCACGAGTCATACAGTCTCATTAAACACTATTATTCCAGCGTGGAGGTTGTGTCCATGTGTGTGTGTACATGTTACTTGTAGTTTGTGTATGACTTGTCTAGTGACTGTGACCTTGAGCGTGCATGGTACTTGCACCTTGTTTATCATTTGTCTCTCACCCTACATACACGTCGACTGTAGCTAGACTTCCAGTCACTCTTCACAGAAGGTTCTCGATACATGTCTGCAAATGTTTTTCCATGATGAGTAGGTTGTTAGATACCTCTGAGTCAGGGTACTAGGTTCGAATCTGTGTTTCTATGCATAGGTAAGTGTTCTGCACATCGGAATTCAGTCATGTCGGCTGAAGGCTATCGTGTCCCTAGCAGGGACTGTGTGACCTTGGAGCCTTACATAACACACTCTCGGCTAGTGATCTGTGTTATTCATTAAACTTGGCCAAGACCTGCACGGCGCTCACATCGTCAGCTGACTATCCGAGCTGTTTCACATATTCACTGGCATATGACAACAGTTCGCAGTCTACCCTTGTGTAGGACTGATGATGATTGTTTATATTAAAGTTAACATTTTTTTTACAGTTACTGCAACTATGTGTCTTATGTATGTATCATATTTGTATATATCTTGCTTTTTGCATATCTCAGTTTGATGTAAGTTATCCATCCTGAATTTTATTTACAAATATATGTTTTCCATATTTATTTGGTTCGGAAATTATAGCTAGCTATGCTTAAGACATATATACACAGATGTAGTCATTTTCCTTGCCGGTAGTGAGAGCTTCTGTACATATTGCACAAGCTACCCATCGATAGTGAACTGAGTTCGAGACTTGACAATATACGAAAAATGTTAATTATATTTTAGACTTTTGACAAAATTTGGGTTTTTTATTCAGTTGTGGAGGTGAACTTAATATTAGAGAGAGTTAAGAAAAATGAATAACACAGGTATAATGTACATACTTTTACCTTTATTTACAGAGTTGTCATAATATGAATATATCATCATATTTGATACATGTTTTCCATATTCTTCTTCATTCGAGTGAAACATTTATGCTTTCTGTTTGGGAAGAAGAACAATAGCTGTTGTGAGCATTCAAGCTGTCCTTATTCGAATATACTGTTTGACAGTTATCACATGGGTAGGTCTTGTAGACGGTAGCAAATTTAAAGTTGCTATCTTCATGTTGTTTTTCCAGCTACTCTTGCTGAATGTCTTGCCGCAATACTTGCACTTGCTTCCCGATGAACGACAAACATGGTCTTTGCATGTATTGTTATGTCTATACAGGTTATCACTTCGGGTAAACACAGCATTACAGTTATCACAGTGGAACGCTTCGTATACTGGGATGAATATACAATGAAAACTTTCATGTCAGCGTGAACTATAACTTAGGCTTAAAGTATTTCCACAGTAGTTACATTGATGTTGTACTGCTTGCATCGACTCTTCAGGGCCCCTTGCTGTTGACCATTTTGTAGTTGGTAAGTCTTCAACCATAGATTTAATTTTCATATTTTAGCAGAGAATACAATCACAGTAGTAACATAGATACTGTATTTGTAGTAGCATCTCTTCAGGGCTTCTCGCTGTTGCAGAGTACACACTCGTAGTAGATTAATGTAGTAGTAACGATCTGATTTCCTCCACCATGCTCTACAATCGACGACATTCATTTTATATGATACATACTAATATACATATACATACTTATAAATATTTTCCTTTTCATTTCCTAATATCAGTTTGAATCAGTGTATAGTTGTGTAGGCCTCATTGTTCACATTATTTACAACTGAAATTTCTTCGCTTAAAATACTGTACTGTGTACGTTGCTCGTGCAATACATTACAATATATATATATTGTTAAATGTATATAACTATTTGTTTTATAATTATTTTTATATCTGTTTGCATCAGCATGCATCTGTTATGACTCTCTTGTGTGACTAATGATTCGTGAGCATGTGGTAGCAACCTTTATACCAACTTCTGTGACGAGGCACTTTCGAGAGCCTCGCATAACATGTTCGGTTCCTTTATCGTTGTGTATGGTACCATCCTTTATGATAGGCAGCTGCCAGGCTCTAATTGAGTCAGTGTGGGATCTTGCACAGCATAGCTTTAGCCAATCAAATCGTACGACTCGTGTTCAGGACATCGTGGGTTCAATTACCAGCTGGGCGTTCCGACATGAAACATGTCGTCATAACATTTCTCTCCTCTGCACACACTCGTTCATTTGGAGCACCAGATATGAATTGCATTGCCCACAGCCATAAATATGGCAACAGCGGCAAACACACATGATAAAGTAAAAAATCATTACTAAGACTTTGACGGGTGCCGAGTACATAGGATAGGAATTGTGCTGTATTCACACCCTGAGAAGTATCCGCGGGACAGTCCCACCGTATAAGAACATGCAGGGGAAGAACCGGAGTGAGAGAAAAACAGGGAAAGTTCCGAAAATTAGCTGATATAAGCCCTCGGCGAAGGAAACAGGGTAACCCCCGCCGAGAATTACTGCCGACACAGCTCCCAGGAACCCCAGGGACGCTTGCTGCACCCCTCCCTCCATCCTAGTTTAAGCGAGCGAGCAGCTGACGAGATACGAAATCCTATACAAAAAAATGCGCCAGTTATATGGGGGAAGTCCCTATTTCTCTCGACACAATCTGCTGACATCCAATTTGAATATATCGGGAGACTGGTTAAATTCGGGAGCAGCCAAGGTTTGGAATCATTCAGTCGTAGGCAGTCAGTCGTGATCAGTCGTGGACGAGGAGTTGTTCGGCAGCTGCGATGCGAGACAGAGAAGGCAGTTAGGCGAGAGGCAGTAGTATCACCCGGCTGGAGCTCGGGCCCGGCCCAGGCAGTAATGTACAATCAGTTGTTCGCAGTCAGTTGTTCAACCAAGACGGGAGTTGTTTTCGGCGGTACAGCTGCGAGACCAGATAGATGCAACCGGAGCGGTAGAAGCCGAATCACACACAGAAGTAATCAGTCGTGTGACGAGAACAGTGCCGAGAATATCAGTAAATTCCCGGAAACAAGTGGTAGCCACAGTCCGAGTGGCGCCACTCACCTAGAAGGCGTAGTCGTGCGCTGTATGGTGACGAGACGAGCAGTCAGTCAGTGAGTCAATAGTAACATCACCGAGGAGAGAACCCAGGAACAGCCGAAACTTCATGTGTAAATTCCCGAGACAAACCCAGTAAAAGTACCGAGAACTTATGAGTTCATTTCCGAAAACATAGTGGCAGTTTCCGCGGTGAGGAATGCAGAAACGCGATAGCCAGAAGTAGGACGAGGAGGAAGCACTCTCCAACCAGGAACGCCAGCCGGGATCGCAGGGAAAGTACAAGTCACGGGAAAACCAATCCCGGACTTCAGAGAGAGACCGTCAAAGCCGCAGGAAAAAGCCAATTTAGTACAGCCTGCCAACGAGAGCCAGTCCGAGGGCCTGAACAAGGGCCACCCAACTCACCATGCCTCAGCTACCAACGAAGACAACTCACCAAAAGCCGCAGTCACAGATAAGTAACCAGCCCTTCAGGCAAACGACTAGCAGGGGGCTCAGTCTCGCCAGTGTGTGTAATAACTATGTGACCTTCTGATCTATAAAATCCTGGTGTGTTAAATAACGGAGAATACGAGTAATTGTTTACCCCTAACGCAACAACGTCAGGTGCCCGTAGTCTGCACCTAAATAATTTAACTATATAAGCTACTGTCCACCATCCTGTGTATCTCAGGTGGCCTAGTAGCGACAACTTTATAAACCCCATCCGAGTCACCCACCCGTTTATACCCCTATTTACAGCTGGTTCAATGTCAATTTATGAAATTTTAAACCAACATTTTGAAAAACTTTGTTTGTGTTCAAATATTCTTTAACGAAAACATTAAATGCTTTATTAGCACTAACTTTATCAAATGGTTACTAAATTTAGCTGTAGGCCTTGTAGTTTTAATTTTTAATTTACATAATGATTAAATTTGTAGACTTTAGTACGGCTCCCATTTTTATACTTAAGAATTATTAATGGAGCAATTTTCTTATTAGCTTTAATAGCTTTTAACAGTTAGGTATTGCCACTTGAATGGTGCACTGCTTATAGCAATTACGTAAACACGAAAGTTACTTTTCACAGGACGCTAGAGAATATCCAGGGAGTAGAAATGATCAACTAACCAGTGCTTTCAATTGTTTTCAACTAACCGCTGTGCAGGTAGCTGGCCAACACGTGAAAATAGTACTACATATCTCTTTCTTTCAGAGGAAAAAATTCCCAAAAGCAGGAACCCCTTTCCCCTCCACCCCTAAGGTGTTAAAGTGGCAAAGGAATAAAGTTTGTGAAAGCTGCAAACATCAATTACTTTTCCGTTTTATATTTTGCGGACAAAAAAATAGAATTTCTTTTATAAACTTCCCCAGTATAATCACAAAATATTTAAATACAAAAATAACTAGACCAGGGTGGTGAACAAAGTACAAAAATATTGTAAAAAAATTTATAAAATATTATATACAAAAACCCATTAAATGCAAATGGAAATTTGCATATAAATACTACAAATTTAGATGTTACATTAAAAATCCCCGCCTGAGTCGCTCTCTGCTTCTCTCCCTCGAAGACAGGAAGCCAATCCTTTTATTTCTTCCGCCTCTTTCTATAGAAGGTTTGAAAACACCCAAGAAACGTAGAAGGCACACCTCGGTGACGTCACATATGGCACGCATTCTGCTAGAAGGTCTTGATGACAAGGGGTGATGGAGATGAGGAGCTACCCGAAGACGAAGCGAGCAAGACGGCCGCCGCCCAGTATGTTGGCAGCGTTCGCTCTAGCAGCAGCAGTAGTACAACGGGGCAGTACACGCGCAGGTAAGGTCGACGTCCCCGACGTCGTCAGCGGCTCCCACATAGTTTCACGTAGACAAAGATCGAAGGAGGTACTTCTTTTAACAGGTGCACGTTTTTCGATGTGACACCGTCACACCGCTAAGCAACGATACCAAGAAATATTATATGGCGACGGTAAAACTGTAAACCACCCGTACAGCAAATACACAACATTCTACACGAGTGGCACCAGCGAAGACCACCCTACCTTCTCTGCTTTGTTCCTGCTCTCGCCAATGCACTGTGATATAGCGTCCGAGGAAGGAGACACACCAAATATCTCTTACAAACCGTCCGCTGTCTGTAGCAATATGAACTCAACCACAATAATTACGATTGTGTTTTTGAGGGGAATCCAAAGTAAACAATATTAAATCCCTCAAGACCACATCCAGCCATTAGGAAGCAATGCGGCGGTGATGGAAAAACCCCAATTTCGTGTGTGTTCTGTTTCCTCAGATTTTTAAGCCGTGACTATAAGGTTTTAATACAGCAATATTTTCAGAAAAGGTACAACATTATTCCTATAGTTTAGAACACTATTTAACATAAGAATCAATATCGCAAACAGAGGGCTACACACAGCGATTTTTGCTGACTTGACACTTTTTAGAGACTACATGTGTGCTTCAATAACTAAATGTATGAATAGGGAACAAAATATCGATTTTAATTTCTGTCCTGAAAATAAAACAAAAAAAAAAAAAGATTTGAATATTTCATAGTCTTTTTTAAGTTAAAATATAGACAACTAACTACATAGAGTCCCATATGAAAACTAGGGAGGCGCCATAAGAAGGCATGGTACTGTAGTGCTACATAAAGAAATGCTGAGCACGTTAATAGAAGTTTACAGGTTTCTGGAACACAATGTAGGAAAATCAAGAGAGTGCAATCTTAAATAATCGTTTGTGCTTATTTTGTGAGCAAATATTTTGACGAAACGACACGTTCCTTTAACGCAGTATCTTACCCCGCAATTGTGCAGATTTAAGACCTAGGAAATAGCTCAACAGTTTATTAGTGTAACGGACAGAGAACTTAACGCTCGCGCGCGCGCACACACACAAGGAAACACCAGAGTGAATATTACCACAATATGTATCTTACCACAGATGTTTGTAGTTCAGAAACAATTGCCACAGCCAGTGCCTGTATGCTACGAACACCACACGAGAGGCACTAGGAAGAAATGAAAACCAAAAACTACCACTAGATACTGACCAAATGAGGGGACGTTCAAGTATAACGTAACGCAATTTTTGAAGATTTTTGACCCTCCCNGAAAGTCGCTAAAATACCTTTGTTATTGTTTTAATCGCGTTTGCGGTAATAATAAATAAAACAAGATATTTTTAACTCGCAATACATGCGTATGTTGTTTCTTTAATTTATTCATATTGTTATTAAATAAACAATCACACATAATGTAATAAACATTTGCTTAAGTTTAAAATATGTTAAAATGGGCTAAAATTTGTACGAATAAACTTTTAGTACTAATCTCACATTTAATTACGCCATTTTTCTGACTTGGCCCAGTCCTTACATACATTTTTGACTTCATCCACCATTGTTCTTCTCATGCATTCTCCTATTTTAGCTTTTTTTACTAATAAACTTTTAAAATTTAAAAAAAAACTAATTTATTTAATATTTTAACCTTCGGCAATGCAATTCTAAATGGAAACCTAACTAATACAAAACATCTTAGTCAAAATAAAATTGTATTCTTAACAAAAAATTTAAAATAAAATCACCCATAATTCAAAAGTAGGTAGGTATGTAAAAAAAAACAATTCTATTGGAGTTACTGCTCCTCTGTCCACGGGTGTGCCAGCCACTCAGACTCTTTCATTACTGGCATCCGGAGAGCAGACGAAGAGGGTTCCGGAATTGTTAAACCACTTGCATCTACTTCGTCTTCGTCGAGCCAATCGGCATCCTCAGACGATGTTTCACAGCGGCGCACAATGCAGATAAACTCATTTGCCCTCCTGGCAGCAAGTCGCTGTGGCCGTACTCTACTTTCACAACGGTCTTGGGCAGTCTTGCCACGCACGTAACGACTGTATATTTGCACACTCTTGTGGGATGTGAAATAGATCCCACATGTTGCACATATTCTGTTCTTGAGGTTGGATTGTACTGATGGGCAAAATAAATCGTAAGGCATCTGCTTAAACCCTTCTAGAGGAGGCGGCAGATCAACGGACAACCTCACAAGAAGTGGTGAAAACTTGCATGATCCTTTGTCTAGCTGACTAGGTACCACGAGCTTGCTTGGGGTTTGAAGGATTGGACAGGGTGGCGGCAGGAAAGTGTCCTGAAAGACAGATTTCAATGCACTCCTCGAGCGGGAACAGCAGGATTCGTCCGCGCATTTTATCACTTGCAAGAAATATTGCGATTCACAGACGTGAGCGCTATACCACGCCAGATTAGGTTCTGCTGGATCCTGCAAGCTATCTTCGGGCTTTCTATATTCCGCCGAAACATCGTAGTTGTCAATTTTCATTTCCCTCCAGACCTCTGCAAGTGTGTCCCCAGCGTGCTGAAAATTGCGTTTTTCCAAATCATCATCAATAGTAATTCCTTTGTTGTCGAGATGAGAACCAAAATGTTTATGAGGCAGGATGATGCCTGACAATCGTTTGCTGAGGGGGGACATGCGTCGCTCAACTCGGTTGTATGCGCTCCGCCCAGGAGCATTAGTCGCTATGAACAGGGCGTGCAGGTTGTATTTTTTGAAATGGCAAAGTTCTTGACTTTCCGATAACGTGGGTTTTCGTCCGGCCCACCATCTACAAAGATGATTATCACTGGCTTGACGGTGTTCGATTCTGTCATCATTAAGGGCTTGAAGCAGTTACTGATAAAAGTGATTCGAAATCATAAGCATGGGTGTTCGCTGTGGAGGATGCGTGTTTCCCACTCCTTATGGATATGTATGTCGGCCCGCTGTAACCAACAGCTTCTTCCTTACCGAAACCGTCAGGATCCACGATGACGCCGGCGTATACAGAAGGAATAAGTTTGTGCCGCTCTGCCACGACCCAGTCATGGTCAGGTAAAAGTACTTTGTATTCCATATGCATTAAAAAAGGGCTCTGACTTTTGACTGCCGGTAAACCTATTGGTACACGGGCCTTATCGTCTTGAGAGAGAACAAATACTTGCTGCGGTCCCAGAAGCGACGCGAGAGATTCCAAGGACCTGATTGTAGCAGTGCAGAATTCCCCGTCCTCGTGCTTTTTGTGCATCTCGGTCTGTGGTCTTGCTAACTTTACGGGTACGGTGCGTACGTGCCTCCTCCCCTCTTGAGTGTTAGAAACGCGAGGGGGTAAAAGAAGATATGTGCCGCTTCGAGAAATTTGGAATCCCATCAACAACAGCCTCTCATGCAGGTCGGACAAAGTGAGACAACTCCTAATCATCTCTGTTCGGTGGCGTTCATCAGCAGCGCTGCCATGAATGGCAATGTTAATTATGGTCTCCAGGAGAGCAGGTTGCGAGTCAACCAAAGGGGGCTGCCCAGGGCCAGATCGAGGTTTTACTGCAGCAGGATTGTTTTTCCGACGTTTAGCTATCTCATGTTTTTCTTTGGCTCGAAATTTTTTGCACGCTTGGCACTGTCTCGTTTTTTCTTTAAACATTTTTATTATTCTTTCAATTCTTTCCGTACTTTTTTAATTTCTTCGTGAACATCTTTGGCTATACCAGTGTCCCTTGCTTCAGTAAGAACATTTATTCTCTGTTGAAGTAGGTAAATTTTCTTCATAAGAGTTTCTTGAGCCGGTTTGTTTGGAACATTTTTAGTCATGTCCGAAACAATCAAAGTCGTGTGTGGTTCCGTAGACGGGATGTCCACGTTGTCCACATTTTCCTCATCATTAGTCTCACTTCGCTCATCATGAGTATCGCTCATCTTTCGTTTGACGGCACTGCTCTCTCTTCTAGCGACAACGACAATCGATTCCATAAGAAATGAACACGCGGATACTACAGCATCGGAATCCTATAAACGAAGTGACAAATTAATATAGGTATTATTGAGACATGCGATATAGAACTTATACACATATAACTACACTACATATATTATTTGTATAAACATCCAGACCTACACAAACTGTACTGAAAAAGTGTAGGTACATACGCACCTGTTTTTGTTGAAGAGTACGCAAAGTCGGTAGGGCATTGGGCCTTGCCGACAATAGTGTTGCTGGCGTGCTTGATGTTTTCATAGGTACCTAAAAATATATAATAGTTATGACCAGTTCTTTTATGAAAAATCTAGGTTTGGTTTATATGTAATATACCTACTTATATGTAATATTATTACATTTTAGCAGTAAACTTACCTGTGTAAAATAACTAAGCATTGTTGCTCTCTTCTTCGTGGCCTTCACCTTGAACTCTCGTATAACATCATTTATATGTTCTATAAACTTTTATTTATTTTTAAGTTTTTCTTTAGCCGTTTTCCACATTTCGTTGGCATTTTTTTGGCACAGTTGCGTTGGCAAGTCAGCATGAGAGCCTTTATAGGCCAAAAACAGCTGATGATGCAAATCTCCCTCTTTTGAGGACATTACAGTATGAACTCACTTTAACAACACTGACACAATGTGCTTCTGCGTAAACACTAAACGAATACTAACAATGAAAACAAAATAAAAATGACGTAAAATACAATCGAGGGATTCCCCGTAAACATAAACGAAAAGGGTTGCCAACTTGGAAGATTTTAGGAATACTAAGTATTATGTAGTAGCTCGTTATTGGTTTCGAAATTTACTTTTCTTTGTGTGGCCGTACCATGGGTGTACCCCTCTCGTAAGTATTTCTTAATTGCAATTAAAATGTTGCTAAGTCTCTTCAAGTACTCTAAATTATTTAAAAATGTACAACTTAAATTAATCAATAATTTTCTCACACCAACTCAGCTGGGAGAACATGAGACATCAGTTCAGGGCTCCGTAGCCACATAGGTAGAGCAACTTTTAACAAAAATGACGATCCAAGATGGCGTAACGTCAACCAAATTAGTTTCTCGAAAATCATTAATTATGTTACGGACGTAGTCTGTGTCGAAAATTCATCATACTTAGCTCTTGATCTCTGCAACCGCTATTTATATCGTCTGTAGCTGGGTCCGCTGGTCGTGGCCCTCACTAGGCTTTCGAGCCTTAGATACACCGCTGTAGTCTTTGCCGTACCACATGCAATCGCAGTAGCTCAAACATGGTTTTAAATACAATCCGTGTAGGTAGCACGTGCAGGCTTAAATTATTCCTCTTCAGAAGCCGCGCGTGTTTGCCCTATTGTTGTTCTGCGTTTCTTTACCGGAGTCGGCCAATTAACCAGCAAAATAAAATGTCTGTCAGGACAACGGCCCACTAGGTCATCGTCTGCCTGACGGAAAAACAAAGATGGCTTTAAAACTGCATACTTAAATGACGCCTTTAAACATCGCGCTAATAACGAGACGGCTACAGCATATCTTACACGTACGTCTTGTGTTACCATAGCAACCAATCAACAAATTCCTCTATGCAAAGCTGCCCCACATAAAAAATAAATTTGTGACTAAAAACAGAAAGAATTATAATTATAATTACATGGGAATACGTTTTCTGAAGTTAAAACAAGCTGCAATTAATAATATTAATTAGAGCTGGAGTAAATAAAATATATCTTCCACAAACGAATAGTAAATAAAACAAATAAATATTATGTTAACATACACATGGCCAAAATTAACTGAGATAAGTGTGACAGGAATAAGTAGCGGTTATTTGGGACGTTACAAGTAATGTCTCACGCTGGCAAAATATTTCCTCACAATTTTAGTGAAAACTGTTATTGTTACAATTTTTTTATATTCGTTTCCGAAACCTTTAGATTTTTATAATATATTTACTGTTTATAAATGTAGCACAATTTCTAATACAGAATTAAGAACAAGGTTATGGTGTTATGATTGAAGAGAATTTTCAACGTTGATTTTAACAATGTTATATATTTCGGACCTATCTCCTCTTCGTAGACTAGTGCACATTTTTTCTGGTTAATTTTGACCAAATGCTTTGAAGACTGAAACCTATGCGCATTTTGGTGATCGCAAAATGATGTTTCGTAATAATGAATGTGAATTTTACAGCCATTTATAGTATGATGAATAATATTTTATAAAAAAAAAAAAAAAGGAGCTTCTGCAAATTAGGAGTTAACAAAATAATTAATGTCAATAATTTAATAAAATAAATTATACCCGTCTAAATTGGAACTTTTATAATAATGTATAATTCACCTACGAAAGCATACATGCTAATTAGTAAAGGTTACGCCGTTGAAGACAAACAACGACTGCTAATTACATTTCTGTAAATTTCCCTATCTCAACTCTCACTGTGTATTATGCCGCAGTATGTCACGAACACTGCAGTGTGCCGGTTCAATAATCCGAAAACGCAAAATTTGTGAAACATCATTAGCTATAAATGTACTTACAGACTTAATCCACGGTTCAAATTTATTTTTCTTATAGGACAATTAAAGCTTAAAGTATAAATCATGCCCAGTTTAGTTTCGCATTCCCTTCATCATTTATTCATCGTTTCAATTACAGACACTTTCTACTTCTCTATTGAAATAAAGCTTCAAAGTTCAAGAGATTGAATAAATTTTAAACGTAGGATCTGGCGTGTCTTGACTTTCTAAGACATACAAACACAGGATAGAAACAACTGTTAGGTAAAATGTCCCAAAGCTTCTACGTTCAACACTGGAATGGCGTGTTGTCTTTCCGTTGAGTGGTGTGATAGCTTTCAAGCTTAATCCTATTACATTTTCAAAGGCAAAGTTAACATAAAACAATTAGCGTAAATAAAAGTTTTGCAGTATTTCGACTTGTTTTATTTAAGGGATATAACACTGAACATTTCGTTTTAAAGTTTAGAGAAGGTGAGAAAAATATATAATATTTTTAATACCCCATGTGTTTTGAGAAATTTTTCCTAGTGTTTTTTTTTTAGCAAAATAAAAAATGAGCAATATTAGTAATTATTGGAATTTTACTGCAACGCATTTCACGTGCAAGACACTTTACTAAGTTGTGGAGCGGAGAGATTTGGGCGGCTCTTAACGACGAGCTCTTAAGAGCCGATGAGGATTAAGTGAGGGGGATATGAAGGAGCGCCGGAATGCAAGGGACCAGGGGGAGGTGGCGGGAGATCCCCGAGAAAACCCGCCAACCAGTGGCATCGTCCAGCACGATTCCCACTTGTGGAAATCCGGAAGCGACGCCGCCGAGAATCAAACCAGGTTCACCTTGGTGACTTCACAAAGCTGCATTAGTAATTTCTGTCACTGAAATACTGCGAAAGTATATTTCTCTGTTAAATCTGGTAACATTCATTGATTGAGTTTAATAATTTTTTTTTTTTTTTTTTACTGATTTCCGTTTTAGACAGCAAACGAGCATCTAACATTATCCAATATGGCACTGTTAAAGAGAAAACAAAAAAACAATTTTTTTTAACATGGGACATTTTCGTCAGCGGGAAACCATTTCCACCAGAAAATTTTAAATCACAAATCCACGTATCGCGCTGAATGCTCGCGAATGCGCGGTCAACGTACGGGTGTAAATTCGATCAGTAATTTCGCATTGAAGCCTGCCAAACCGACCATAAAATGCAATCTCCGCAGTAAATC
>NQII01000579.1:140267-150676 GCA_002778355.1 Clitarchus hookeri
ATAAAAATCGCCGGCCAACGGCAACGACCGCCACGTTTCCTACATGCAAAAGTCAGGATGACTCCGCAAGGAATCTAACCCGGTTCGCTTTGGTGGAAGGCGAGTAGTCTTGGCTACTACAATACCGACATTACTCCTTGTATCACGGAGTGGGGAGTCATAAGGTATGAATCCAGCACACCCCTGGTAGTGATTCAGGGGCCCCTGGGGGCACAGCAGTACGTCAGTGACATACTGCCATCTCATGTGTTATCCCTCATGGGACAGTACCTTGGTGCCGACTCACCTCGGGACAGCGCACAACGTCTGGACGACTCTCATCCCAACAGAATCGGCGCATGTGTCCAGGTGCGGCGGAATGTCACATCCTTCTGACATGGGACTAGAAGTATGCCCCTGTTCCTAGACGTTGTTTGTGCGATCTAATACTGAAATAACTGCAATACGGCCACGTGACTATTCAACACAGGCAGTTTCATTTCCAGCATAGTATACTTTTTACGGTGAATTGAGAACTTTTGAAATCGATCTTTGGAAAATGTCACTGCTCCTACTTACTTTTATATTAACGGGAACATTGATTGTCAAGCAGACAGTTAAGTTGGTAACGACGGAGCGAAACTAATTACATGACATAATGATGAATTAAAAGTGTTAGTTAAACGTTTCTGAATACTGAAATTATTTATTTTGCTTTCTGTGTTTTTTTCATGCACATGAATGTAAGAATTAGCAAATTTGTAAAATATTTTCTTATATAATAATTTCACATTTCTACTTGTCCGACGCGTAAATTAGTTTCTACGCAGTTGGCATGTGCTCTTTATTACATATTTCCTCCAAGATTATCATCGTTGATTCAGCTTCAATAAAATTTGCCATAATCAATATAATTTCACAATAATAAGTTGAATTTATGGACAAGTGTTTGTAATGATGAAGTTTATTTTGCAATTTAAGTGATTTAAATTTTCATTGTTACACTGAAATATTATATATTTAAAGGTAATGACAAGGAATTATCTTTGGCTTTTATTATTAGGTAGTCTAGCAAAAATAAGTGAAAATTACAAAAATCTGAGTTACGCAGAAACGGACTGTACGATAGAAATATATAACATATGTAGAATGCGCGGAATCTCTTTGTGCATTTTTCGCTTCTAGATTTGCCACTATGCATAGAAGTTAAAAAGGACACGTATTATCTTTTCCAGGACCCCTGCAAGCACAGCAAAAAAAAAAAAGCATCTCTAGAAGTGAAATCTGTTTGAAAATTCCTGCGGCTGAGCTCTGCGAATCGTCGGCACTTGAAGAAAAAAAAAACTGGTGGCGGGTAAAACGTGTCATCCCTCTCGGGTGGTTTGGACAGGGTAGGACGCAGACTGCATCCAGACGCCGTGCAACTATTCTCGGGGGGAATAAAGGAAATATCACGAGAGAAGCTAGCGGGCAAAAACTTCGAAGAGGGATTTCCTGGGCCCCAGTTTAACACTCGCTTTAATTACGTGTCGCTCCATGCGTCGACACTTTTATTTTTGTGTTTTTACAGCAGAAACCCCCTCCCCTTTTATACTCCTCCCCCAAATTAAAAAAAATCAAAAGGCAGCCTTCTCTGACGTGAAATAAGATTTCCTATCGGACTCGCCAGAAGCATGAATGGTGCGCCTGGTGCCTCCAGAGGGAGTTGGGACCAACACGCTGAAGGCAGCGGAAAAGGTTTAAGGAAATTAAAACCGGAAAACAAATTACGTTCGAACCATCTTAGCTTTGTTCTTTGTAGTGAAACTTTCTGCCACGTATTCATATTTACAAACATGGAGAATTTGCGGGGTCGAAAAGGAAGAGGGGCAAGGGGGGCATTTGCCCTTAATCTCATTAATCGGCGCAGAAGACAACTGTATAACTGTAGAATTTCATGCTTTACGTATAATTAATGAAGTTGGACGCCATTTAATACTGTTATATGTTATTTATGTATTGGTATAATAATTTTTGGTAATATCTGTGAATATGTGTTATTTTTTGTACCAGTAAAATGCATGGATTGGAAGCAACTTGTGTGTGTAAACACGGACATAATTAATTTTTAAAAACTAAATATTTGTAAAATATTATTAATCCAGTACCAGGAGTGCCAAAATTTCTACATGACCCTGCACCTTCCCGATAAACTAACCTGATAAATGTTACGACGTCACTTTCGAGAACGAAAGTGGGTGTGCTGGGGGAGGATAGGGGAAGAAAATATGTGAAGGAGGAAACGCATACAGCAGAAGAGATTGCACACACTTTGTAGAAAAGTTGCCTTATCGTGTCATGTTCATATTTTACTAACATTCTTCTCTCGCTGGTAGACAACCGCCACCTTTCGTGATTACAAATTACTGCATTTTGATTGCGCCTTAAAATATTAGTTCACTCATTCGCTGAAAGTTTAATTTGGTCTCAGAGTCGTCGGAATTTTAAGTATACTGAGGTTCAGTTAAACAAGTGACAGCAACACATATCTCTGCAGATTCTATTATGTTGTACTGAATAATAACATTAAATAATATGGCCGTTGGCGATAGAGCTCTTTATCATAAAAGTTGGATAAATATAAGGGCTAATAGACCTTAGTTGTAGAAAATAATGTCTCAGGAATTTTGTCTTTAAAACATGATAGGCAACGTTCAGCTTTTAGTCTGGTCAGAGACAAGTGAATGTCAGCTGCTGTCCGTAGTCGGATGTTTTGTCTAAATATACTTTCAACATTCGTCGTTATGGTTTCCGCCTACTGGCGTATGCTATAGTAAAACAATAACATTTAGTGTTTCCTTGAATTGAATATGTATGCATGTAAGGAATGTGCATAAGTATTTTTTTTATTTACTCTATATAGCTATTATTATGTAACCAAATGTATTTTTTGGTTAATTATTCAAAGTCATAAAGATTAGAGTGGCTACCTTATGGTTGGTAAAATTTTGGGGTTATAGCTTCTAATAGCGATTGCCCCGCATGTATGTACGACTGAGTAACACAAAAAACTTATAAATCAAACCACGCTACCACAGAAAATCCTGAGATAAGTATACTAATCAGACTTCAGCTAGTTTGAGTTATGATAAACAATATTAATGTTAAACTACTGATTATTTCTTGGGAAAAATGAATAGATGCAGCCAACCCAAAAGCTAATACTACACTCTAGAGAAATATAAATTTGTATCGATTGATTACAATCACGCTAATACTAAATCCAGTTATTTATTTATTTTGATCGCATTTGTGATTTACCATGTTAGATTCACGAACTGTCACCAGTATGGAGCATTATAATTCACTGTGAACCAAGACAAATTAAAAGTAAAACTGTGAGATTGCAAGTGGCGGACTCCGCATGATTGTATCATCGAGTAAAGATAAACCTAGACCACTCCAGCAGGTAAGAACCTGTAGTTCTTGGTATGAACACCACGTAGCGCTAGTTCATTGTCGTGGTAGCTGCGTAGGGAAGTCGGCAGCGTTACCACTGTGACATGTACTCTCTCTCTCACTCGTACTCCATCTCTGTCGCTCTCGGACCAAACTCCGCAACAGTAGAACGTTTTCTGAATGTCTGTTATACCCACAAAGCTGGAACAAATAAGATGGCTGACATCCGAGTAATTACCTCAAGCTCTATATGTCAGTTTACGAAAATATTACGGGTTGTGCAAAACGTATGTATATATAAAATGAAACTTAATGTACGCGTAAGTAACGGAAAATGTTGCAAATTATTAACACGGTCATAATAAAACAATAAACCCAACTTTATAAAATACGCGATAACTGTAGCGTTAAGTAATGTATATAAATTATCACACATACTTTCTGTAAGCTGTCGGTGTAGCTCAGTGGGTCGATGCGCGGGTCTGCGCTACATAATGTTAGTCTTTAGAGTTCAAATCTCCATCGTGAAATGAAATTTTCTATGTGATACATTATTACTGTTTATAACTTACGTTATTGTTAGAAAACGTTTATTTCCAGGATCACTGTATGTAAGGACAATAATGCGTTAATAACAGCATAGTGCAAACTACTAGCAGTGGTCGTTTGTTAATCGAATCGATTAGTTTCTTAAGTAAATAATTTGAGTTGTGTAGCATGCGTAATGTGAACAGGCACAATTAAAAGCCTTCAGTTTATTACTATGAGAGTTTTGCTTTCTATTGGCCTTCTAACCATAGAAGTTTGTTAAATTACGGAAAGCACAAGATTGATTATTATGCTTATTAAAGATACAAATGAAAATACAGCGGAGTAGTCGGGGGGGAGGGGAGTGATATCGGGACATATCCCCATCCCCCCTAAGAAATGAAAAAAAAAATATTTTTTTAATTCGACAACAGAATTACAACTTTTATTTTATTTTAATATAAGAAATGCGTGATACCCCTTGAACATGAAGGCTGTTTATAGTATTTTGTGGTTCCATATCTGCATATTAGTCCATTGATTGTAAATACTATTTTAACTAATCATTTGTAATATTACAGCTTTCGTATTTTGTCAAAAATAGAAATATTAAATCTCCCTCCTCCCTCTTAAACCCCTCACAAACAAAACTCCTAAAGTAAATTCCTGGCTACGCCCCTGTTTAAACCATTTACTAATATTTTAATCAGTGGTTTAAATGTCCGCCGTACACACATGCGTATATAGTACCTTATTTTCCATACATAAGCAGTGCCGTTACTCATGTCATGTTCCATACATTAACAGTACTCGTACTTCTAAACCTAAATAAAGGCAGTGTTCAGGGAAAAGAAACTATTCTCGTACATTTGGATGCACCACAATGCGCCTACATATAACATTTGGTTGCATTTGTACCCCTACTCCCTTACGAGTTGTTTTTCCTGCCATTTAAAATTTTCTGTTAGCAATTTAGGTAACGTGTGGGTATGAACTGATGTTTTATTTCTTCTCTTCTGCTATATAAACTTGCATGTCTTCAGTTGTGCCCATGGGTATAGCAGAAGGTAGCAGAGATTTGGTATCGTTTAGTGCTGGCTTAAACGACACACGCCTCTCGCAGAATTTAGGCACCGGAAACTTCAAAAAACCCTTTTTAAATATCGGAAAATATACTGTTTTGAAAATATGATACTCTACTTACTGCTAGTATCTTACTAAAATATGAAAACTAACACTGTTAAGTGGTAGGGGAATGCTAGTAAAGAGGAGAAAATACCCACGATGTACGAATCGAAACTAAATTTGCTGTGTGAATCAACACTCCTCATTACGAAGATGATCCTACATGTCATAAAATAGATTTCGTTCGTATAGTATAATCATGCGAACAACTGAGTGGTCGTAAACGAAAAAAATAATTATTTATTCAACAAAGCATCGGGCACAGAGAACATTACTACTTTTATGAAAAGTAAATTATAATTTTGTAAATATGCCACAAAATAAATCCACAAGAATGTCCAACTTTCCCAAATAATTCGAATTCTTACATATTGTTTGTGAATTGTTATCATTATTCATTTGAAGACAAGGAGATGACAAACATTCCAGAATACATGAAATAATTTTGAAGCACTGAAGAAATTTATAAATAATTTACATTCTTCTTGGTAACAAATGTACACTAAGATTAGAGAAATTATTTTATTCGACTGCGTTTAAACACAGGTGCGCGCTTTAATTTAGCGTAAGCTGCGAAGTCTGAAGTAAAGCTGGGTTTACAATAAAACATTTAAGGGTAAAATTATGCGTTAAGACGTGTGCAGAAGAAACGACAGTGTGTCACCTCATGTATTGGTTTCCAATGGAAGGTCGCGTGCGTTGTTGGAATTTCCTTAGACGTTGAAAGAAATAGTTATATTTTATATCTTAAGTGAAACTTGTGAGGCGACGACCACTCAAAACTCAGCAAACGGTGTTGTTCGCGTGAAATGGTTATTTAGAGCAATGTAAGTATTAACAATATTAAAACGTCTTGTGTGTACACATGTTAACGATTAAATTTGTTCACAAAAATAAGCTTCTCTGATAGAAAATGTCGGCTTTGAAGTATGATGTGCTTAAATATGATTGTGATATACAAACTTTGGTAAGGAACAAAGGTAAACATAACAGGCTTACTGCCTGTTATCATTGGCTAGAATAAAAAATTAAAACAATATTGGAAACTGCAAATACAGAATATATGTTTCCATATGACAGATAAGCGCTTACTGCTTCATTCATAATGCATAATTTTTTTTATTGTAAACTTAGCTTAACTATCAGCGATTGTCACCGAGCCAATGCATTCAACCGATGTTTAGTGTAGAAATAGTTATTATTTGTAATGTACTCTGAAGTAGAATATTGTGACTCTCTTTTTTATGTCTAGTTTTCATTCTTTCGTTAGTGTTAACGTTGGGGATAATAACTTCAGTGTCAACGTTTTTCGCACTGTTATGGAGTTCTGAGTTTTCAGTGTAGAATATAAAATGGTTTGCTGTGTTACACTCGTGTAACTGTAAACACACATAGCTACCTGCTTTTCAGACAATAACCACTATTGCACATCATTATTGTAAATATGAATCTTACAGAGACGACAATTGCATTGTCACTTTAAAATAAACATCTGTTAGAAGTTGAGTCTTATACGTGATCATCAATGTTCTTTTCCTGCAGTATGCATACGGTTTTCTGCTTAATGAGATACACAATCGTACAGCGTTCGCATTCGTCTAAGTGCGTAAATGTTGTATATGTCTCGGGAAATGACATACACAAGTACACGGGAAAACGAATGTGTGTACGTCTCGCGCCCTTACAGCCCATAGGCTACTATTTAGAAAAGCGTTTTATATGTAGTTCATAATTGTTATTCCTAGTATTTCGTTTTCCAAATTGTGGTATGGAGGCATTAACTTTCGAAAAAAGCCACTGAGAAAAGTTCTTAACAATGTATACTCTTTAACCTTTGATGATCTAGACGAGTCAAGATAAATACAACCAGTTTTCTTTGTGATTTGTTTTAAACCTGACGTGGCAATGAATTTAAAGTTAATATGCAGGGTAGTGAGAACACTGGCAATTTTTACAAGGCAAGGCATGGATAAGGGTAAAAGTTATATCAGAATTTAAAAAATTAATTTTTATTCATACCACTATTAGTGGTACAAAAAAATTTACCTCTAGTTCTTATGAATTTTAATAATACAGTACAGATAACTGCGTTTACTGCATGAAATACTTTTTCATACCTTTCTTGAAAAAATGTCTATGATTGACTAATAGCAACACTTTCATTGTCATGCACTTTTCAGCTACAGTTCCTAATGGGAAATGCTTGTTCAGAATCTTATGAACTGTCTAGTTGCTGTAACGGTTGGAAATAAGTATGCATGTCAGAATATATCAAATATCGAGCCGAAAGGTGTATGCTTATATACATAAATGCATTCCTAGGTTTGGACACAGCCTTCATGAAACTTGAATCGACAAATTTAACATACCGATTATTTGTGCGAACAGTCGCCTTTGTAGTAGATCACAACCCCAAACTGTAATCACTGAGTCACACTGTAGACCTCCTTGCGTCTAACATATATTTATATAATTTCCTCTCAACTTCCTTTCACATAAGAATGGAATAATACAGTCATGATTAATATAAAATTTGTAATTTTAAGTGCTAACAGTCTTCGTATTTTACCATGAACAGCTAAACTATAGTAAAGTAATAAATTAGAATTAAAAACAATCACCTTTATATATTTTTGATAATTCATTTTCACGGAGGTAAATAAAACCAAATAGTAGTTGATATCACTGAAAATTTCAGCAATTACAGAATTCTATGACAGAAACGAAGCACATGCCATGGACGCCACTATAGTCGGTTCACGACTGGAAGAGACTTTCTTGAAGCCCTGCTAAAGATCTACTTTCAAGCCCATTTCGTANTTTAACCTTTGATGATCTAGACGAGTCAAGATAAATACAACCAGTTTTCTTTGTGATTTGTTTTAAACCTGACGTTTCAATGAATTTAAAGTTAATATGCAGGGTAGTGAGAACACTGGCAATTTTTACAAGGCAAGGCATGGATAAGGGTAAAAGTTATATCAGAATTTAAAAAATTAATTTTTATTCATACCACTATTAGTGGTACAATAAAATTTACCTCTAGTTCTTATGAATTTTAATAATACAGTACAGATAACTGCGTTTACTGCGTGAAATACTTTTTCATACCTTTCTTGAAAAAATGTCTATGATTGACTAATAGCAACACTTTCATTGCCATGCACTTTTCAGCTACAGCTCCTAATGGGAAATGCTTGTTCAGAATCTTATGAACTGTCTAGTTGCTGTAACGGTTGGAAATAAGTATGCATGTCAGAATATATCAAATATCGAGCCGAAAGGTGTATGCTTATATACATAAATGCATTCCTAGGTTTGGACACAGCCTTCATGAAACTTGAATCGACAAATTTAACATACCGATTATTTGTGCGAACAGTCGCCTTTGTAGTAGATCACAACCCCAAACTGTAATCACTGAGTCACACTGTAGACCTCCTTGCGTCTAACATATATTTATATAATTTCCTCTCAACTTCCTTTCACATAAGAATGGAATAATACAGTCATGATTAATATAAAATTTGTAATTGTAAGTGCTAACAGTCTTCGTATTTTACCGCGAACAGCTAAACTATAGTAAAGTAATAAATTAGAATTAAAAACAATCACCTTAATATATTTTTAATAATTCATTTTCACAGAGGTAAATAAAACCAAATAGTAGTTGATATCACTGAAAATTTCAGCAATTACAGAATTCTATGACAGAAACAAAGCACATGCCATGGACATCATATATAGTCGGTTCACGACTGGAAGAGACTTTCTTGAAGCCCTGCTAAAGATCTACTTTCAAGCCCATTTCGTATCCTTCTGCCAAAAGGTAAACAAACATTGCCATGTGGCAGTCACATGGCAATGTTTACATTCAATGTTTACATTCCACTGTGTGTGTGTACATGTGTTCGTACATGCACGTACCCATCATAAAAGTAATGTATATATTATTAATGGATATTCCACAAGCGTAAAGTTTTTAATCTTGAGAATTTCACACCAAAGAATATGTGATGCAAGCAAAAAACATTTCATTATATAAACCCAAAATGTGAGTATTAAAAATTAGATGTTTCGTGTGCGTGCTTGTATATATATATATCTGTATAGGTTTGATTTTGACTGGAGGATTGGGTGGGGGAGAAAAACTTTCACTTTGATTACATATTATAGACACAATACTTTGCAATGAAATGTGTCAACATTCAAGGAGTCCATCCAACAACATTAACATGGCAACGCCAATCTCTCATAAGCCCCCGGATGGCCGTGCTGTAGAGAATTTGTGCGATTCTTGTTTAACCTAATATTTCATTTATCGTTTTTTTTATACTAATATCAGCTCTTTATTATTTGATTTTTCATAACGTATGACTTTAATTTGTGCTAACCTTCTCGTACAGATTCCTTTTGCTTTTGAAATCTGTATAAGAGATTACTCATAGTGCGTTCTAACGTGTTTAATATTTTTCAAATTTATTTCAGGTTTGCTTAAAATTTTATTTACTGTATTTTACGTTGTATGTTGCGGTAGTTTTTGTGTGCAGTCATGAGTTCTAGCAAGGTGAATAAAAGATAAGTCACCAACGCCAACAGGACATCATTAACCTCACCGAATCGTTGTATTCCCTAATTAGGAGAGGGGAAATGAAACCCTGCAACGTCGCGGAAAGAGTGGCAGAAATGTTGAAACTCTCCAAATCTACAGTGCTAAGGTATGTTAAAATATCTGTAGTATTAATCATTGCGTTTGCAAGTTGTGTGTGTTAAGATCATTTAAGTTTGCCCACGAAATGTGTTTACAAGAACATACAGAAAATTTGTTAATAACTTGATAACGTCGTCGAACGTTGTCTACGTNAGATCAATTACGTTGGCCCACGAAATGTGTTTACAAGAACATAAAGAAAATTAGTTAATAACTTGATAACGTCGTTGAACGATGTCTACGTGTATTTTGAACGTTTTATTAGGGTAATTATTAAGTTTATAGGGTTTCCTGTAAAAATAAAAATAATTCATTGAAACACTCTCCTAATGATGCAGAACACGAATATACGAGGGGCATTAACGTCCGACTAATTTCGTAATATGTGCCCACCTAACCTAACAGAACCTAACCGCACTATGAGTAAATCACTATTTTACATTTTTTTTAACTAACCTAGGATTGTAGGGTTATATAGTAACCAATACCTAACACCTATTAAACTAACCTAAACTAACACATGGCAGAGCATATCACATTGTCACACATCATTTGTAAACAAACCCTT
>NQII01000579.1:151448-188796 GCA_002778355.1 Clitarchus hookeri
GATCTGAAGCGTTTCAACATTTCTGCCGCGCTTTCCGCGACGTTGCAGGGTTTCATTTCCCCTCGCCTAATTAGGGAACACAACGATTCGGTGAGGTTAATGATGTCCTGTTGGCGTTGGTGACTTATCTTTTATTCACCTTGCTAGAACTTATGACTGCACACAAAAACTACCGCAACATATAACGTAAAATACAATAAATAAAATTTTTAGGAAACCTGAAATAAATTTAAAAAATATTTTTGTGCACTCTTGCGTGATGCTCATTAGAGAATATGTCCATAGTGAAACGAAAGAAATCGGCACAACGCGAAATTATAAAGAGAGGATATCGGTTGAAAAAAAAAACCTCAGTAAATGAATTATTATTGGTTAAACAAGATAATCGCACCAATTCTCTGGCACGTGTGTCGACCACATCTCGCCAACAACACACGGAACGAAGGTTTGTAAACAAATGGCCGCTCTACTTTCACCTTGAGCGTGATCTTGTGAGTATGCAAGAAACATTGAAATCAAAGTACGTTAGCATCACGTCATTAATAATTGGCATAATACGATACAAGTCTTTTCGAAACCCATTTGTAAGCGATAAATTAACAATCACGTTAAAACTTTTAGAACTATTTCCTCTTTTTGTGCTGGCAACCTAACGGCATAACTGTATCCACGCTCGCCGCTGTTTGTAATGTTATATGCATGTAGCTAACGGCTAGTGTGTTTTTTCAAAGGTTGATTTTCAAAAGTTTCTTCCAGTCGTGAACCGACTATAGTAAGTCATGAGTTGGATATTCACAGCTGCAACAAAAGCTGATAACTCACGTGTGACAGGCTCGCCTTTAGCAGAACGTGAACGAACACGTGGGTGAGCCGAGGCGAGGGTGTTGACCTACTTTTACCGGCTGCGGCAATGGCAACACCGCACGGGTGGCAAGGTATGTTGACTGCTTCGTCGCCTGCTGCCTGCTAACTCCCAGTCGAGAGCACTAGCGCTCCTCTGAATTATCCCAAGAACTAAAATTAAAAAAGGTCAGTCTTTCCCCTATCCCATGGCCGCTCTAGTGTATATCTTTACTCGATGAATATACTTTCTTCAGTAATGCAGTTTTTCTTACTATTATTTCATATTCCTATATTTAAAGATTGTAAACTTTTTTCTTCTTTATTTCGGGTATTACATGTTCCTATCACTTATTCTGCGCTGCTACCACTACTACTTATTACTACAACACTTTCAAAGAGATGGCACTGAGTTAATTATACATACTTTGCATTCATTTATTTAATTAATGAATATTACTGCGTTTTCTTCTTTATTAAGAAAGTTTTAAAGCGTGATACTTTGATTGAATACAGTTTCAGTGCTAGTTTTATTATTGACCACAGAATGTTTTACATTTTCTCCTAATTATATTTGTAGTAGTGACTGGTTAAAGACACCTAATATTGCATTTGAACGATCGAAAGTTTGAAAACCGACATGTGAATAAATGGAATGTTTGAGGCAGTAATATTTGGTGTTCCTCTCGTGGGGAGAAATTAAAATTTCGGGGAAATTATGGAATATTCTAATTATCAGGAAATTCCCTTTATTGTATGCCCATTAAGATACAGGGAAAAACTTCTTGAAACGTTTTAAGAAATATTGCGTACATATGTAGGGTAACCAAATTGTGTCAGTGTTATTTAGTAAAGTAGGTTAGATACAACATCTCTGTATGTGTAGAATCTACCACAGGATTTTTATTGCAAAAACACTGATGGTCAAGGCGTAGCAAAGATCGACAATATATCGATACACTGCATGAACGGTAGATGTCAAATTACATTTGCTAAACAGTCTGAAAAAACTACAATATGGAATACACCGAGATAAAGCACGACAATCCTCTCGCTCTCGAATACATTCACATTTAAAAAGAAGCAAAATATATGAAGAAAAATAATCTGGCACGGAAAACTTGGATCTTGATGGACGTGAAAAATTTTAAAACGCAGTTCATATCGTTGAGGACCAAAGTGGCGAACGAAATCAAAGACTACTACATAGCGGTCGAAGATATTGTGTACGATTACTTTGAGTACATTAGCAAATTCAAGCAGAATCAGCTGAAAGTAAACATCGACCATCAAGATGCCAACATCAAACATAAGAACAAAAATATTCGCAAACAGATCGTGCGGGCGGATAAGTTGATCGCGGCGCTATAGATGGCCGCCTGCGAGATCACAAAGATGGTACCGGACTTTGTTCCGGAAACTCGCGATGCCAGGCTGAAACCGACCTTCGTGATGATGAAACTGCATGACGACGAGACAGAGCCAGACTGCCACGCCCTCCGAGGCCGAGGCGGAGCGTGTAAAGGCATATATGCTTCATCGAACAGAGGCATCCAAAAACCGAAATCATCTTCCGTTAAAGTATGATCCGAATTCCATAAATCTGTTTCTCTGCATCAAGGAGACGTAGGAGATCTGGACCACGTTCAGCAGAAACTACTTCTTTTCCATCAAGGCCGGCATCAAGGAAAAGGAGTTCCCTAACAACGTCCAGCGGTATCACAAAAAGGACGAGCTCAAAAGGAAGCTCAGCGACGACGAGGAGGATTTTTCGTCCAATAGGAAACGGACACGCGGATGCAGTGAGACCTCGCGGCGGGAGAGAACTCGACATCGCGGCGATCACAGCGCGGCGGTAAACCGCAACTCGGCACCATCGATTTCCATGTAGAAAATTTAAGGTGAAAATAACAATTGTATTTTTTCCCCAGCAAGTCAATTGTTAATTTTTTTTATGGTTTACGCCTGAAGGCACACCCCACATACATTTAACTGGCAACGTCAAGAACATCTCCTTGCCTCGAAGTCTCGAAAAAAATGACCTTGAATCATTTTGTTATCACTGGACCAAAACACTATCTGAAATTATAGTATACGCCTTTCTAAAAAATGGAAATTTCAACTTATATTCGTTCTCCTGCAAAACTCATTCCTAGTGACATCCATCATTTTAGCAGTGGACTCTTCTTATACCACACGTGACTCCAACATTAACTCGTGTGTCGTCAGTATAACCGTCAAATATTTGATTCTCACAGTGGTGTAGGCGTTTGTTTACGTTCGGTTTTTCAATACACC
The DNA here is from genome assembly GCA_002778355.1 of Clitarchus hookeri. NCBI lineage: Eukaryota > Metazoa > Arthropoda > Insecta > Phasmatodea > Phasmatidae > Clitarchus > Clitarchus hookeri. The sequence continues at coordinate 154,587 of NQII01000579.1, forward strand.
CGTACATATGCGTTTTTCCAATAATACATTTTTTTAACTCGACTGTGGGTTTCTTAATTCATGGAAACTGGGTCAGCTCAGGTTTTTTAAAATCTCGAAGTGAGTATTTACGTTAGCAAAGTGCCAATCTTTACTGCAAACCACGCTTGTTTCTGACAGTTCCAGTTGTGAAAACGAGGTTCGAAGTTGGAATTCATAGTATGCTTACTGCACAGCTGGTGCGCGCTCTGGCTCTCTATATCCCCAATTTTCTCTGAATTTTCTAGTTAGTGTAACTTCACACTCCCCTACATAAGTGGGAGGCCGCGTTGGTGTTGTGTTCAGGTGACTTGCCTTGCCCCACGTCTAGTGGGGCTCTATTCCCGGTGAAGTCGTCCCGGATATTCCTTTGCAGGAAATACGCTGCCTGACAGAAAAAATGAGACACCATTGAGGCGTGAATGCAGTACCATGATGGGCACAAAGGATATACATACTTTTACAAGTCGCCAGGAGCATAAACGAGTTCGTGATGGATGGATATGTTAATAAAAAAATATCTAAATTTAATTTCTTAATAAATTTACTACATTACTATAAAATTATACACACCTATTAATTACTTACCTCTCTAAACTGCCTATCTCACCTATTTCACTTATTATCCTATCAGTGAGCACAATATTGAATGCCAATCTCAAATCTATGTTAGACACTTCTCACTGTCTATGTACTAGCTAAAGTCACTTAGTCGTCGCTTTTTATTTAAACACGTAAAGGCAATGTCCACTGCCATACATTTACCCCATTATAAATGTCTACCCCTCACATACCCAATCCCACCTTCCCACAATTCAGCTGGTTAGTCTCGATGCTCGCAGACTACACTTGCTGGTCGCTGTCGCCGCTCGTCGCTCCGATGGTACCACACACCTGGCGCTAATGGTCGTCCACGACGCCAAACTATCGACTTGGATGCACGCCGCCGCTTATATAGCTGAGTCGTCATGTTCCAGAAGGTTCTTAGCCCCACGAGTCACGTTTGGAGGAAGGGGGTGATGACCAGAAAATTCGCGCATTGACAATCTCAAAAAATTCAATCCTTCAAGGACGAAAAGGTTACACACACACACACACACACATATATATATATATATATATATATATATATATATGTGTGTGTGTGTGTGTGTAACCTTTTCGTTTCACACACTAGTATAAGACTTTCATCTCCTATAAATACTCACATCTGGAGACATGCTGAAAACAGTAAAATTTTCTAATCAAACCAAACGTGAAATACATGCAACATTCGTATGTCCCAACTCTACATGAATAATATTTATGCAGCTTGACTATACTCTAGATTTAATTACTGAAAAAATTAATTTATGAAACACTAATTTGGCTTAATCAAGATTTGAATAAAATAACAGAATGTTAACTCAAATATTATAACTAGAAAAAATAAATTCCAGAAAATTTATCATCCTTAAAACGTACATCACTAGCAAGCAAGTATGTATTGTATTTCTCTATAACAGTTACTAAGCAAATATATTTAACTTTATTGAGTTGCTCAGCGGTAGATAATTAAGACTCAAAAGAAAATATCTCGAGTTTTACGCAGATATAATGTCTAGGTTGGTAAACAAAATAAAATATTAAGTTCGACTGTAGAAATTCTGTCAGTAAAAAGTTGCATGATGGTGCAAAAAATGAAACTAATCTGTTGAGTAGCGTAGTTCTGTACGCGTCCCTGTATAACACAATTCCAAAACATTTGTGTCAGCTCATCTAGAAATTAATCTTACTGCTTTCTTTTTTTTTTGACGTGACAACGTCTTAAATTAGGTTGCGGCTGGGAGTCACTTATGAAAAAGTGTAACGCTCGGTAACGTTACGATGAGTCACCGAGGAGGGGTAATCAANTCAAAACTGTCTTTCTAGTTACCACACAAAATTCTGCCAACTTTCCCTTACTCTAGCAAATTTCTTAATATAAACACTGCTAAATTACTTTTACTTTCAGACTGCATTTAAAGATAATATACGAAACAACTATTATATAGCCTTTAAAATAAAATTGGAATATTATTTTTAAAAAAACATATTTAGCACTCCTTGTAATATAAACAAATACTCACAGTTCTTATTATGCAATCAAAATGAAACATATGCTTAAATAAAAACAGCCGGTTATCTGAAGTGAAGTGCAAATAAAAAGTATTAAAAAAAAATATGCCCATTATTTCAAACGTTACAATATAAAGAAGAATGCCAAATTGTGTGAGTGTTGTGTTTTATGATTGGCTCATTATATCACTGAAGTTGACTGTACTTAACTAAGTATTCCCTCTTTTACATAAGTTTATTTAAGTTGGGCTACATGACTATTAAATTTAATTTTGTTCCACGAAATGTCAGATGAGCGCTGATAGATCCAATGTGGGGTTGCAAGAGTATAAATGCTATTACTCATACGTACCAGAAATGGGGCAGCCCCCCCCCCCGGCCNATTTTCCGGTTGCCAAACGTTATTTTGTTACATTATATACTGTTTAGATGAAGATCCTCCGTCTCAATTAAGAAAAATATGGCGTATGGTATTCTAAGTTATTTTAAGTTTAAGCTTTTGTACCTGTATATAACCCCCCGCCCCGCGGTTTCTACCCGCTACAAAAGCTGGAACCGTTAACCCGCAGCGGGTAGCCAACCCGATAATTAATTAGAGGTAAGCTGCGCAAAGCCTATTGGACCATGTGACAATACTGTGAATTTTAATTGAGTCACAGTGGAAATCGAACGCCAAATAGGCCGGTGCTCGCAGTACAGCAGGTTTAACGTCCCGAAAGTCATCCAATCCTTTTGCATTGAAACTCAGCTCTGATGAGGTAAACAGTCCACGGCACTTCCTCTTCTCCTCTCCGGTCTACTCTCTTCTGTGCATTTCATTCGCCTTGGCTTTCTACTGGCTTTCCCTGCAAATAAAATGTCAGTATCTCCAACCAATGACGCTCTGACTCATTCTTTAGCCTTTACCGGAGCAACGTCATCACCCCTTGGGTAATTGGAACCTGGACTATTACATGCTTCACATTATTGATCGTATTATCGTAGTCTCTTAACGAGTCTCGTTGACAGCCTATGCCAGATCTTGTGCATCTCTTTATTATTATTTCCTTCTCGGAAAATCCCGTGTTCTATTCTTGTGGTTCTCTCTGGATCTCGCGTCTTAAGCGGTCCACACATGTACGAGTCTGACTCGCGAGCTCGGCTCGGCTCGACTCGACTCGGCTCGGCTCGGCTGGGCTCGGCGTAGAAAGAGGGAAACTCGCCCGTGTGTGGGGTCTCACGAGCCGGGCCTGGCGTGGCTAGTCAGGGCCTTCCATGCGGCTCGGCTCGGCTCGGCTCGGCTTGGCTCGCTATTGGCTTGTACGTGTGTGGTGAGTCGGGAGCAAGGCTCGTGTTTCGAAACGCGGACACAGTAAATTGTCTGTGTTGTCACTAACATGTCGTCCATGGTGTACGAAACGTTCACGAGTCCTGAATTTCTGACAAAGTTTTTGGAAGAGCACCGGAAATGACCGTTTCGTGGAAGGTTCGTAGTGCTGACTATGCGAATAGGGCAAAGCGTGATGAGGCCTGGGANGACCGTTTCGTGGAAGGTTCGTAGTGCTGACTATGCGAATAGGGCAAAGCGTGATGAGGCCTGGGATCTACTCGTGCAATACACACGGGAGAACATCGCTGATGCAAACTTGCATTTCGTAAAAAAAATAAGTAAATAATACCCGGACTTCGTTTAGAAAATAACTGCGCCACATTCGGGAAACCAAAAGAAGTGGTACTTCGAANAAGTAAATAATACCCGGACTTCGTTTAGAAAATAACTGCGCCACATTCGGGAAACCAAAAGAAGTGGTACTTCGAAGGATGAAGTGTATAAGCCTACATTATGGTACTACGATATGCTTCTTTTCACGGCAGATCAAGGAAGTCCCAGAGAGAGCATCAGTAATTTGGATGTCAAATCTGAAGATGTTGGCGTTGGTGGACTACAATCAACAACTTTGACAGAGGTAACGTACACTGAAAAAATGTGTTGTAAAATTTAGTGAGACATTAATTGTGCAAGTATATACCTTTGTAAAAATATACAAAGATAATCCTTGTAAAATTTATTCGTTTGAACTTAACAAGCGCCATTTTTCTAATACAGGAAGGCAATTTTTTGTTCCATGTATGTTTGATTAACGATACATCTTAAGTACCTAATTGATAACAGAAGAAACTTTTTTAAACCTGTATGTCAGTTGTGTGTACATAACCCAATCTAACTTAAGGTTAAGGGTTCGAACCCTGATGCCACACGGGATTTTTTTGCGTGAATGTAAGTGGAACGTTTTTCCTCACTTTTCTTTAGTCTATATATATATAACAATTTCTTCGTAGATGAAAAAAATCATTATATTCACATTTGTACAAAACGTAAATTGAATAAAGCCTATAGTTTGTAACATTATAGATGTTCGGTTTGTGTATTTTGCAAGGATTTTTTTTTGTAGTCCTGCAAACGATATCCTTTGCAAGTGAGTTTCCGAAGGTTTGACTTGTAAAGGTACACACATATTTTTGAGTGTAATGTTCTGAAGCTGGTAAACATCCCGAAACGACCACTGACCAGTAATGAACATAAATTCGGAAGAATCATAAAGAATATTTAAGATATTACCAGAAGAATGTCAGAAACCTAGGAATTCAGTCTCTTCACCCATTATCTTTATTTGGAAACTGGGATTGAATTGTACCGCAAACGTACAATTTAGCGCAATACCCGGTTGCTCACCATCCTGTCTTGGAATGGAACCTTTCCTGGCCCGTTCAAGTATTGAACATTAGTGTCTCGATTGGGAGATGCTTTACCTGGCGCACATTACGAACCAAATCGAAACGTCTTTGAAGTTTCTCTTGTCTCCAACCTCCTTCCTCAACACATGCATCTTCCAAATTATCCCTGTGCATCATCGACCCTGGTATACACTGCGTTCTCTTACACCTCCAAAGGAAATTGGGTAGAACGACTAAGGCTATCAAGAAATCTTCAACATATGATGGCGCCAAGTTAATCGTTGTATAAAAAATACGAAAAGGCGCCGCAAGTACTCTAAATGCATTTTCTTCACAGCTTGCACAGCGTAAACTGTAGTAAGTAGTATGGTTATCTTCGTTCGGGGACAAGGGCACCGCGGTGCCGAGGCACTGTTCGCCACCTTGGTAGGCGTCACAGACACCGCCCGTCATCTTGCGTCCTTGACCTTGACATTTGTCGGCCATATAGATAGCCAGTACGTTACCACCCAGGATTCCACAATTTTTAGTTTTCGGTACTTCATGTTCTATCATTCTGTGTTGTTTTTCATGCTCTCTCATTCCGTCTTGACTGTCTATCATTCCATCTTTTCACTCTCTCATTCCATCTCTTTCTCTCTTTGCGTTTTCTTTTGGCTCTCTTGTCGCCATCTTCGCCCGCCGTCTATGTAGTTCCCTCGCCGCCTGGTAGGGGCGCTGGTGTGTGGCACCCTATTACTCACCTTCGTTCGACCCCATCATCTTGTTTCCACTTGTCCATCGCCTGCTAGGGGCGCTGTAATCGCTCCCGCTTGGTCGCCATGTTGGTTCTAGAAATGGCCGCTAGGGGCACTGCCTTTTTTTGATTTCGGAGCTCAAAATATCATCTGAAGTAGGGCCGGATAAAACTGCCGAACCTTGGGTCGGCATTCAGACGCCTTAGACCACTCCGCTATAGGGACATGTGTTGGGCCAAGGGTTTAAAATCAGTAATTGCAGGCCATGTGTGTGGGGAATGAATAAATATTTTGGCGTAATTATTCTAAAGCATAGTAATAATTTTTTATATAAAATTTTTTACTATCCCTGATATACATAGATTAAAAATTAGAATTTTATTCATATAAAAATAGACATGCAATAAGAATTTTTTCATATAGTCATAATTCTTTTATAAGTTATTTTTCCTTTTTAAGTATTTCTTTTTAAGTATATTTTTACTTTTTTAAAATATCATGAAAAGGGGTATTCTTTAAATAAAACACACATTATTTATTACATCATATATCTAGGAATCAATGATTTGTAAATAATTAGAGTTATTTTATTACAATTTATATTACTAATTATTTGAAAAATTCTTAAATCTTAAAAAAATACAATAAGATGTATCGAAAATTTATTTTTAATGCAACAACGGTTTATAAAAGTTTAATTATTTAAATTTTACACTTTTACATGACACAAAAGGATCTGCATTTATACAGAAAAAATTAAAGTTGACGTTCTGACACCGTGAGGCGAACATTGATTTGGAAGTACTCTCTTTTCATACCACGAAGATGAATTGCGAATACAAGGTCTGCCTTTTACCTCAGTGATCTTGGAGCCGCGAACTGCATCATCGCTAACTGGTTATCGCCAGTACCAATTCTGCGATCGAGTTTTCACATGTGGTCAAAATGCTCGTCGGCATGAGAGGACTGTCTGTACGAAGAGTCCTTTTCGTGCGATGAAGCATTACGACAGTGGTCGCATGCAGTTTGTTCAAGGTGATACATTTAAATAACATACTGAGATACGCAAGGATTGGTCTACTGGGAGTCATCAAGTGTTGTCGGCAATACGTCTTGCTACATCGATGGGCACCGATTTTACAGGCGATTATGATCAGACTGTTAATGGTAAAGACGGAATGAGTGCAATAGTGTCGGTTTGTGTGGAAATTACATTTGCAAGACTTTAGCGTGAAGTCGACGAGCTTCAAAATAAATGGCTATTGGCACTAAATACCGATGAGCGTACAAATCCTGCTAAAAAGAAAAGTAAATTTAATATAGAATACAAAATAAGAAGTGAAGATGACCATGAGAGAGTATTGATTGAAATTAACATAAAGTCAGTTATAATGCTGAAGACGACGATGGCGATTTTCTCGATGCACTGACACACCTCTCCAACACATTTGCTACAACAAGCGACATAAAGAAGGCAGAAGATGCTGAGAATACAAACTACCTATTTCCCAAAGACCCACAATAACATGTTGATAGACTCAAAATAACAGAAGAGGAGAAGTACTCAGAATCATACACAGCAAANCCAAAGACCCACAATAACATGTTGATAGACTCAAAATAACAGAAGAGGAGAAGTACTCAGAATCATACACAGCAAACACAAGACAGAATGGAACGAAGCAGGTGAGTTTCTAGCGTATATCATATTTTTGTTATAATTTTCCTTATATTCCTCTGCGGAAAATTTACACAAAGTTCAAGTCGCGCAACGACAAATTTGGAAGCATGGTGGGGACCTACCATGGTGCTGCACTNCTGCGGAAAATTTACACAAAGTTCAAGTCGCGCAACGACAAATTTGGAAGCATGGTGGGGACCTACCATGGTGCTGCATTTTAGAACAAAAATGTTCAAGTTGTGCATCGACCAATGGTGGAGCATGGTGGGAGACTGCTTTAGTTTTAGGCACTTTTATAGCAAAGTGCAAATACTGTTTACTCAGGAAGTGATTAAATATACCTAGGGACCTAGATATATACTCTTTAAATATTGATATTAAATAAAATTTTCACCTTTCAGCTTTCGAAGTAAAACCACAATTTTATTTTTAAAAAGGGGAAAATTATTTTAATTGTGACCCATGTGCACCACACTTAGCACCGCACACACCACAATCAGCACCAAAATCAACACAACACACCCTAATAAGAAAAACAAACAGCACAACATGCACCTCAATCAGCACTACACACACCACAATCAGCACAACATGCACCACAATCAGCACCATACGCACCACAATCAGTACCACCTGTACCACAATTAGCCCCACTTCCACCACAATCAGCACCACTTCCACCACAATCAGCACCACTTCTACCACAATCAGCACCACTAACAACACCATCAGCACCACTTGTACCACAATAAGCACCACATACATCACAATCAGCACTACGTACACCATAATCAGTGCCACAGTCCACACCACACACACCACAATCAGCACCACATGCCCCACCATCAGCACCACAACCAGCACCACATGCACCACAATCAGCACCACACACATCACAATCAGCACCACTCGCATTACAATCAGTACCACATGCACCACAATCACCACCACGTGCGTCACACTAACTACAATCAACACAGCACTCACCACAATTAGAGGTCATTTATGGGTCGTTTAGGGGTCATTTAGGTTTCATCAGGGGTCATTTATGGGTCATTATGGGTTGTGGCGTATATTTCAGAGCAGATGGAATGGGTGTAAAGTTATGGGCTGGTTTGAACTCTGTAGTGGCTTGGTACACTTGAGCTATGATGGATGGTATGATTGGCATGTTGGGTGGTGTGGTTGTATTGAGTTATTCTTGGGTCATAGAAGATGGTATGGCTGGTACTTTGGGTGGTCTGGTATCAGTCTGTTATGTTATGTTGACATATGATAAGGATTATTATTATACGGGCTGGCCTTGAATATATGGTTGCTTTGGTAGGCATGATGGTAGACATTTAGTTATAATGAATTTTAAATATAATTCTGCTTGAACCGACTGTTCTTTTTCAAGTGTAAGGCAAATGTTACTCGAAGTGCCGATTGGCCGCAGTCTGTTTGAAGTGTGTTTCTGATGTCTGGACCAGCCAGACATGTCAAATATTCTTAAGTGGCTGAAATAATGCTAGACATGCAGGACATGCGAGTGCTTAGAATAAGTATGATTTTTATCTGGGCAATGGCAGTTTGGGTTATGTTAAGGTATTTTTCGTTTTTTCCGGCGAGCCACGCTCGCCGAGCCAGACTGTGTTCTGTTTTAACCGTACACTCAGATGATCCCTCGTTCTTGCCACATAAAGACTCTTGTCGGACAGCGCTCTTATCTGCTTTGTTATGTTCGATCTCTTGCTCTCGCGTACCATGAGGTCAGTATGAAACACACCTGGCAGGACGACAATGTAACTAACGCGAGACTTCACTGGACTTTTTGCGTTACTGCTGGCAGGGCCTCCCTTGAGAATTTATTTATCTCTTCCTAAATCATTACTAAATTTACCCTCGCATACCTCATCAAGAACGCGACCAGCATTTGTTGCCCAAACGAAACGGATAAACTTCGGATACCACTTCAACCAGGAATCTGCTAGAGTTCAGAAAATAGTTGTGTCTGGCTGACACGGAAGTATTGCAGATAAAGATACGGACGTCACTCCACCCAAGACCTGCGAGGGAGCCAGCGTGCAGGAAAGACGCCAGGCCAGAGTTGGCAGGAGACATTTATCATAAAAATCTATTTTACAAAAATAACCACTATTGAAAATAAAATGGAAAAAAGTGAAATTAGGACATCGAACTAGAAAGGCAGCACAGTCGGTGACGGGACTCGGTGGAGGTCGGCCATCTCAACGCAGCGAACTGGGGGTAAATTACTTCTAAGCTAAGGTGTGAGGGCAAATACCAGTTCCCCTTCCTACCACACTTCAAATCCCTAAAAGTTTAAGGTCACAGTGCGCCATNGCGAACTGGGGGTAAATTACTTCTAAGCTAAGGTGTGAGGGCAAATACCAGTTCCCCTTCCTACCACACTTCAAATTCCTAAAGGTTTAAGGTCACAGTGCGCCATCGGTGTAGTGGCATCGGGATATTTCTTTATGGCGGGCACTTCTTCTTGACTTCAGCGCTCTCTCCCTTGCTCGGCATCCGTACCATTCCATTTCTTTGGCCCAACCTCCATGATTCAATGTTATCTGCCACGTAGAGGGACTGTGGGGTAGAGTGTTCACGGTAGCTGAGCAAAACCAGTCTCCGCGTCCCAACATTGAACTGCTTTTTTTTTTTGCCGATACTACGACTATCATAAACGACGTAGTTAGGACTTGAGGTCAGAACACTGTTTAGTAAACACAAATCTTTTAGGTGTTTCTATACTTCATCCAACCAATCCGTGATACAGTTCGATCAAATTCAAATTGGTAAGATTACTTTATACATATAAAAGTACTTGTATTTCGAAAATTAAGCTATAAATATACACGTTCATTACTGTTGACCACATGAATTTAGCAGTTGTGTTGGTTTGGGGTAAGTAAATGTTAGGTGGATACGCAAAAGACGAAAAATCGGTCTACCTCATATATAGTCTATGTATGGTCTGCTAGCCAGTGAGCATTTAATCTTGGGGCAGTAAGATTTCAGGTGAATTTTTTCTCCTCTCGCCCACGCGCTCAAAAAAACAATTATTTACTTCTCGGCCGGCCTCGCTTCATTCAGGTGAGTCATAGTGTGCTTAGTAAAACTGTTTTGTGTGTGCAACACGTAATATTGGGTGTTTACTTTGGCATCGTTCCGTAAAGCCCGTTGGGGAAGGCTGTTGGTGGATTCTAGTTGCAACTCAAAATTCTTTTCAGGCTTACCCGTCGAAATTTGGCTTGACTGTAACTTCGCAAACCGCTTCACAGAATGCCAATCCCTTTATTTAAGTTGCTTCTCCTTGTGAATTATGTTGCAAGTAGTTTGTCTGGAGCTACTTCGATCTACGGCTGAAGTATAATAGCGGGGTTGAGTACAAAGTGGTGGTAAAATGGGATTATGCTAAGAACTACGCACGTAAGACGTTTATTGTTGTAGTTTTGCCTCATCATTGACGACTTTTCAATACATTCACCTGCTTTTTTTTTAGCATTTTTAAGTAAGATATTTAACTAGTTCCTGAAAGTTTTCTAAGCTATAGCGCTTTGATAAAGGTNATTCTTTTCAGGCTTACCCGTCGAAATTTGGCTTGACTGTAACTTCGCAAACCGCTTCACAGAATGCCAATCCCTGTATTTAAGTTGCTTCTCCTTGTGAATTATGTTGCAAGTAGTTTGTCTGGAGCTACTTCGATCTACGGCTGAAGTATAATAGCGGGGTTGAGTACAAAGTGGTGGTAAAATGGGATTATGCTAAGAACTACGCTCGTAAGACGTTTATTGTTGTAGTTTTGCCTCATCATTGACGACTTTTCAATACATTCACCTGATTTTTTTTAGCATTTTTAAGTAAGATATTTAACTAGTTCCTGAAAGTTTTCTAAGCTATAGCGCTTTGATAAAGGTNTTTTTTTTAGCATTTTTAAGTAAGATATTTAACTAGTTCCTGAAAGTTTTCTAAGCTATAGCGCTTTGATAAAGGTATTCTATAATCTAGGTTTCGTTCTGATTTTAGTCTGTATTTTAGGAACCGGCTGTGAAAAACCGTTAAATCAGTCACCCTTTATCATGCCTTTAATTAAATTTAAAATTTTTTAAAATTTAATGATTTCAGATTGGCTATTATAGGGCTGTAGTTAATTACGTCACCCGTTCCGTTTTTTCATTACATATATTTTTTGCTTGTATAGTTTTCATCTAATATTTCTGAATTGAATTCTATCATATTGGAGAAATTCATATCGCATATTATGTCATTCAATTATTCATGGTCAACCTATACGATAACTAATTTTTAATTTAATAAATATCATGACTGTGATTTTTTAAGTTTTATGTGGGGAACTTTAGAGATAATGACATTTTGACAGTGTGTTAAAATTTAAAAAAAAATTGTTTGTTTGAATGTTGTAATCAAGAAGTTCTACATAAGAATATTTTGTAAATTTAAATAAATTAATTTTTTATACGTGCTGATTTTGTGGTTTCCGTGCGATATTATTCTATCAACAGTAAACAAATTATTATTAGAAAACTATACGCTGGATAAACCATTGCTGTACGCCATGGTTACGTTCATTTAATCGTATAGCCATTGAAATAAATTTCATAGGAATAGGCTTATATCAAGTAGTTAAAACTAAGTTATTGATTTCATATTTCGGAAATCGACTCACAGCGAGACATTTCCATAGCCCTTTAGAAACAAATCACATGTTGAGCCACTCACGGTTACTTCCAACTTTTCTGAACCCTTGCTTAATTTCTATTACCAGGATATTCCTCCGCCTCGTTGCAAACAAAGCTAAACCGAGTCTATACAATTACACCAAAGGGACGACGCACCGCATTCGTGCGTACTCAGTGACATAATATTTTTCATAAGAACTTTTTATTACTAGGCATTGCAAACACACCTATTTTCTCCCTGTTTTATTCATATTAGTTACAAATAAAATATTATAAATAATGTTTAGATAAAACTGAAGTAAAACTTTAATCAACCCAAAAATTATAAACTTTAACAGAATTATAAACATTTGCGATACATGACATTTAGTAAACAAGCAAACGCATCATACATAGGGTGATTTTTCGAAGGTTTCATTCAAAAAGTGTGAAGATACTGAGAATAGACTATACTAGCACTCCCTCTTAACCCTTTCGTTATATTTCCTGATTGGATAACGTAACATCACACGACAGCTGCGTATGTAACGGTGGTATTTCACTACACTCTGGCAGATCCTTTTGCACAGGTTTTTAATTCAGGCCTCATTGAGCGTTACCAACCGCTCCACGTACGCGCGTAGGTGCGTCACGTGTAAGTCTTATTCTACACAAGTTGGGAAGCACGACGCTTTTGGTTTGGCAACTTAAACTTTTCGCCACTAGGTAAGCGCTAGTGTCGCAAGTGTACCGGATTTTCCCAATTTTCTATGTTAAAAAAAAAACCAAATTATTGCATATTCATGAATTAAATATTTAAAAAACTACGTAAATAAGTAAAAATTTTCTCTTTCATTATTCACGTAGCTTAGAATTTTAATTAAAAGCTACTTCTTTGGAACACTGCGCACCTAGTGGCGGAAATTTTCCGTATGCCATCCTCTCTCATAATGNTAATTAAAAGCTACTTCTTTGGAACACTGCGCACCTAGTGGCGGAAATTTTCCGTATGCCATCCTCTCTCATAATGAAACTCGTTCTGTTCCTAACCTGAGTATAATTAACCTTGGTCACTTGTTCTCGAGTTTCGTGTGACGTCTAAGAGCTCGAAGGTGGCCACGGATGAGAACCATCCAGCCCACCGAGCCGTGGAGGTGAGAGAGGGATGAACAGGCAAGGAGGGTGGGGGGTAGCGCACGAAATTGAATTTCCGTGCCGGCATGTAATAATGGACGTGTTTGTCCGCCGGAGCGGAATAATGACTCGGACGCGTCCCGGCGCATTTTGGACGCGAACCTGGTGTTGGGGCGACATTCTCCCCCTCCCCTTCGAACCCCTTGGGGAGTAGAGGTGGCCACACAGGGGATTTACAAACCCTTCTGCCTTACGGGATCAGCCCCGGCCACGCCCGGTGCGCTAACTCTGCGAAGAGCGATGCGGGTTGGGGTCCCCTCGCGATTATGTCGCGCCGAAAGTACCGGCCAACTCCTACCAACCTTTCGGGACCAACTTACAGCTTCAGTAACTCCTAAGGAGGAACCTAGGAATCATGGGAGAACGTCACTTTACGCTATTCACGATTAAGTGAGAGCTTTTGNGTAACTCCTAAGGAGGAACCTAGGAATCATGGGAGAACGTCACTTTACGCTATTCACGATTAAGTGAGAGCTTTTTAAAATAAACCCCTGGAAAAAAAAACCACTGCCCCGCAACCACACATGCGTTACAGTAAACATTGGTGGTTAAGTTGGCAGCGGATAAAAGTAAACAGTCCTTAAGACTCTGCGTTTTATTGCGAGCGTGATGATTAAATTCAAACCCAATGAGTATGGTATTCCTTCTTTTAAACTCAATATTGCATAATTTTACACTTAACTAACGCATTAAGTTGACTAGCCATTCGACTATTTCACTTAGGTGGCGTACGAGTTAAGTGATCCGCCCCATGGCAATGAAAAATGTAATAAGAGAAGTAGACTTGAAGCAAAGTTTACAAAAGCGCTCGGTTTGTCGTGAACAGGTTATGCCGAACTAAACTAATGGTATATGTTTATAGTACTATGTAAATTATGTCTTACCATGGAGACACAACATCTGAGTTAAACTCTTAACGCAGGCCTAATTTTTAGCCCATTTATAAGATACATTTATACATATTGTAAGAAAATGCGAATGTTAAATGTAATGGTAGCGTCACTATGACGTATAATTTTTTTCTTAATTGCTAATATTACACGGTAATAATTATAATTATTACTATGCAGAGGCCCGGCGTCATTTGAACACACCGTTTCGCCGTTTTTAACCCGAGTAACAACGTGGATTTCTACGCCTGCCTGTCACGGAGGTTCTTCCACTGTGGAAATTATATTTCCTACCTNTAATTAAAAGCGACTTCTTTGGAACACTGCGCACCTAGTGGCGGAAATTTTCCGTATGCCATCCTCTCTCATAATAAAACTCGTTCTGTTCCTAACCTGAGTATAATTAACCTTGGTCACTTGTTCTCGAGTTTCGTGTGACGTCTAAGAGCTCGAAGGTGGCCACGGATGAGAACCATCCAGCCCGCCGAGCCGCGGAGGTGAGAGAGGGATGAACAGGCAAGGAGGGTGGGGGGTAGCGCGCGAAATTGAATTTCCGTGCCGGCATGTAATAATGGACGTGTTTGTCCGCCGGAGCGGAATAATGACTCGGACGCGTCCCGGCGCATTTTGGACGCGAACCTGGTGTTGGGGCGACATTCTCCCCCTCCCCTTCGAACCCCTTGGGGAGTAGAGGTGGCCACACAGGGGATTTACAAACCCTTCTGCCTTACGGGATCAGCCCCGGCCACGCCCGGTGCGCTAACTCTGCGAAGAGCGATGCGGGTTGGGGTCCCCTCGCGATTATGTCGCGCCGAAAGTACCGGCCAACTCCTACCAACCTTTCGGGACCAACTTACAGCTTCAGTAACTCCTAAGGAGGAACCTAGGAATCATGGGAGAACGTCACTTTACGCTATTCACGATTAAGTGAGAGCTTTTGAAAATAAACCCCTGGAAAAAAAAACCACTGCCCCGCAACCACGCATGCGTTACAGTGAACATTGGTGGTTAAGTTGGCAGCGGATAAATGTAAACAGTCCTTAAGACTCTGCGTTTTATTGCGAGCGTGATGTTTAAATTCAAACCCAATGAGTATGGTATTCCTTCTTTTAAACTCAATATTGCATAATTTTACACTTAACTAACGCATTAAGTTGACTAGCCATTCGACTATTTCACTTAGGTGGCGTACGAGTTAAGTGATCCGCCCCATGGCAATGAAAAATGTAATAAGAGAAGTAGACTTTAAGCAAAGTTTACAAAAGCGCTCGGTTTGTCGTGAACAGGTTATGCCGAACTAAACTAATGGTACATGTTTATAGTACTATGTAAATTATGTCTTACCATGGAGACACAACATCTGAGTTAAACTCTTAACGCAGGCCTAATTTTTAGCCCATTTATAACATACATTTATACATATTGTAAGAAATTGCGAATGTTAAATGTAATGGTAGCGTCACTATGACGTATAATTTTTTTCTTAATTGCTAATATTACACGGTAATAATTATAATTATTACTATGCAGAGGCCCGGCGTCATTTGAACACACCGTTTCGCCGTTTTTCACCCGAGTAACAACGTGGATTTCTACGCCTGCCTGTCACGGAGGTTCTTCCACTGTGGAAATTATATTTCCTACCTTTTGTCTGCACATGAAACCCCGGCACCGTTGATCCAAGCAGCAGCGGTAGCAGCGACGGCGGCTGGGCGATCGTGGTGTGACGGGCCCGCCATCAGCCGCCACTACAGCAGCGCCTCTGCCTCCACCAAGCATGACACACTGCTTACTGCCTGCGTGCAGCTAGTGCCGGACTACGGCGTGGCGCTGCCATGACGTCACAAGCCATAGCTGCGTTGCCGAACTGCTGCGACGTTGGGGTAGAGTGCGCATGCGAGCACTGTTAATTCGTCGTCCTGATCTCTCGTGCTATTTTAAAATTAGCATTGTTGCCAACAAGTGCATTCATCAGACACGCTAGNAATTCGTCGTCCTGATCTCTCGTGCTATTTTAAAATTAGCATTGTTGCCAACAAGTGCATTCATCAGACACGCTAGAAGTTTTTGTATTGTCCCGTGGTATATTTTTTATACCGAATAAAATCAATTATTTGTATAGTTTGTAATTTTATTCCATTGGAGGACGAACCTGGTAAAGACAACTGAAGCAGTACATGGCCGCAGGGTTAAGTGAGTAAAGAGATTTGGGCGGCTCATAACAGTGAGGTCTTGAAAGCCGATGAGGATGACTGAGGTATGGAGCTACGCCGGAATGAAAGGGCGAGGGAAATTGGATATCCCCGAGAAAACCCGCCGATCAACGGCATCGTCCGGCACGTATCCCACTTGCAAAAATCAGGTGACCCGGCCGGGGATTGAACCCAGTTTGCCTANTCAACGGCATCGTCCGGCACGTATCCCACTTGCAAAAATCAGGTGACCCGGCCGGGGATTGAACCCAGTTTGCCTAGGTGAGATGCGAGCAGTCTAACCGCTCAGCCACCGCAGCCCCAATGACCGCAGGAAATTTTCTCTTTCTTTGAACTATATTTGAAATGTTCAGTCAAGTTAGGGTGCCATTCGGAGATAGTAGGATCTGGCTGTAGCCGCTCCGTCTTGTATTTCTGTTCTTCACTATTCTTGAGTATAATGCTAACGCGCCGAGACAAGCAGAGAGTGGATTTCGCTATGATTTGTGTTCCGGAGTGTAAAAGGGAAATTCAAGAACTCTCCAAATTGTATTAAATAAGTTAAATAAATTAACTTTAGTTAACATTTTATAAATTATATATATACATACATANACTATTCTTGCGTATAATGCTAACGCGCCGAGACAAGCAGAGAGTGGATTTCACTATGATTTGTGTTCCGGAGTGTAAAAGGGAAATTCAAGAACTCTCCAAATTGTATTAAATAAGTTAAATAAATTAACTTTAGTTAACATTTTATAAATTATATATATACATACATATATATATACTACAATAATATCTACTACACGTAACACACATAACAACTGACTGGAAACAAACTTATACTCACGTAAGGTTACTGATTGAGTTTAGCAATGAAAGGAAAAATTTACACTGAAATAAGCATCATATATAGTTAAATATTCATAGCAAAATTTTGTATAATGTTTCAAAAGTTAGCTTCTGTTAAATGTGCCAGCTAGCTCAAATCTACACAAGAAATTCGTTATTTATGGTGCTTTATGTGTATGGAGTTCAGTCTGAATTTTGTTCCTGTAACTTGGATAGGACGTAGATGAAGTGGAGCACCCTTTTCGAACTCAAGAAGATGACGTCAGGGAAACTGGGATTTTTGGAATTTCTGGCTGTAATTCCCTCTGGTGCGCGTTCTTCTTTCTCGTCGCCGACATACGCCAGTATCTGAAGGGACTCGCAACCTCAGGATTCTGTTCCAGGCACTGTATTTTACTAGATATGCATAATGTCCTCCATTTCTAATAAATTTTTTTTTTTTAGTATTATTATTTTGCGTAATTTTCGATTGTAACAATTTCCATAGCAACCTGTTATGAAGATTGAATATTTTTAAACACCAAATAACTATGTACCCTACACTGACATTTTAAAAATTTGGTAACACATGCATTTAAACAATAAATTAATTAATTTTTAAATAACTCATTAATAAGATATGCATATTCGCTTAACCTTCATTTGCTTCAAGAAGGGCTCGCAGGTTTTACATGATGACTTAAATAATTAAAAATAATTAACTAGTGAGAAGTGGGTATTTGATCAAAATTTCAACGTTTGTAAAGAAAAGAGTTAAATTCGAAGGGAAGCTATATAAATTATACAAGAGCGATGGTTAACATTTCTTTATTCGCAGCCTGATATAAAATTCATAGTCTGTGTATGTTAAAACAGTGTAAACTAATAAATTAAATGTTACACTAATTATAAGTTAGCAAGTACACAAAATGCCAAGCTTTATATACGCAGTTTAATGGGTATTATAATGGTATCCCGACATCAGAAACGAAGACAATTCCTTAGGAATGGGCACAAAGTATACGGGGAAAAGTAGCATGCAAATTTACTACTTTACCGGAACGATCTTTTGACGATCGCGTAAATACAGAAGCCATGATATTAGTATTGGGGNCAACGGCATCGTCCGGCACGTATCCCACTTGCAAAAATCAGGTGACCCGGCCGGGGATTGAACCCAGTTTGCCTAAATATGAAATGTTCAGTCAAGTTAGGGTGCCATTCGGAGATAGTAGGATCTGGCTGTAGCCGCTCCGTCTTGTATTTCTGTTCTTCACTATTCTTGCGTATAATGCTAACGCGCCGAGACAAGCAGAGAGTGGATTTCACTATGATTTGTGTTCCGGAGTGTAAAAGGGAAATTCAAGAACTCTCCAAATTGTATTAAATAAGTTAAATAAATTAACTTTAGTTAACATTTTATAAATTATATATATACATACANAATAAGTTAAATAAATTAACTTTAGTTAACATTTTATAAATTATATATATACATACATATATATATACTACAATAATATCTACTACACGTAACACACATAACAACTGACTGGAAACAAACTTATACTCACGTAAGGTTACTGATTGAGTTTAGCAATGAAAGGAAAAATTTACACTGAAATAAGCATCATATATAGTTAAATATTCATAGCAAAATTTTGTATAATGTTTCAAAAGTTAGCTTCTGTTAAATGTGCCAGCTAGCTCAAATCTACACAAGAAATTCGTTATTGATGGTGCTTTATGTGTATGGAGTTCAGTCTGAATTTTGTTCCTGTAACTTGGATAGGACGTAGCTAAAGTGTGCACCCTTTTCGAACTCAAGAAGATGACGACAGGGAAACTGGGATTTTTGGAATTTCTGGCTGTAATTCCCTCTGGTGCGCGCGTTCTTCTTTCTCGTCGCCGACATACGCCAGTATCTGAAGGGACTCGCAACCTCAGGATTATGTTCCAGGCACTGTATTTTACTAGATATGCATAATGTCCTCCATTTCTAATAAATTCTTTTTTTTTAGTATTATTATTTTGCGTAATTTTCGATTGTAACAATTTCCATAGCAACCTGTTATGAAGATTGAATATTTTTAAACACCAAATAACTATGTACCCTACACTGACATTTTAAAAATTTGGTAACACATGCATTTAAACAATAAATTAATTAATTTTTAAATAACTCATTAATAAGATATGCATATTCGCTTAACCTTCATTTGCTTCAAGAAGGGCTCGCAGGTTTTACATGATGACTTAAATAATTAAAAATAATTGACTAGTGAGAAGTGGGTATTTGATCAAAATTTCAACGTTTGTAAAGAAAAGAGTTAAATTCGAAGGGAAGCAATATAAATTATACAAGAGCGATGGTTGACATTTCTTTATTCGCAGCCTGATATAAAATTCATAGTCTGTGTATGTTAAAACAGTGTAAACTAATAAATTAAATGTTACACTAATTAGAAATTAGCAAGTACACAAAATGCCAAGCTTTATATACGCAGTTTAATGGGTATTATAATGGTATCCCGACATCAGAAACGAAGACAATTCCTTAGGAATGGGCACAAAGTATACGGGAAAAAGTAGGATGCAAATTTACTACTTTACCGGAACGATCTTTTGACGATCGCGTAAATACAGAAGCCATGATATTAGTATTGGGGAACGTCAGAAGTTTTAACCAAACCAGTATAATAATATAGATATACTGGGAAAGGCTGAAATTCAGTCATTCGCAATTCGTTAAAGATTACATGTCTATCAGTTCTCATACATAGTATACTACCAAAACGTACTTCAGAAATTTATGCAGAAAAATTCTTATAGCAATGTGTCATTAACGTAATTAATGTTCGAAACACATAATGATTATGGCCAATATATTGAACAAAAAGCATTAAGAATGTTGACTATTCTAGAATACCAAAAGTTCGTAAGGCGCTTGGCTTGTATGCCATTGACCTTCCACGAACATAATAAAGTCAAGTATAAGCCAAAAATGTATTTTTAATAGTAATTCCGAAAATTTAGTGGTAGTTCTAAGAAAACAAAACTCTTCTGTTCGCAGTTTCATACGTATGCTTCAGGAGCCCGCCTGCCTTGCGTTTGAACTGCGTTGCACAGTGTTTGATCTATTCGTTCTTCCACGAAACTGTTAAACGTGCGTCCAATGTGCTGATCTATGAAAAGAAAAAATACTTCAGACGATGGGTTTTGAGTGCCTACATGACATCACGCACATTATAAACGCCATTTCAGAGCGCTCCAAAATGGCTAAAAACGGTTTTTTCAAAGCGCTGTATCTCAAGATACACGCGTCAGATACGTGCTAAAGTACACGAGGGCCCTGCACTGAACGTTGCTACAGACTTTCTCACAAATATAATAGTAGGGTCACCGTTGTAAGTCCCATGGGTACACGCAGCACGACGAGAACACGGCACGTCAGTTCACAGCCTAGCGCTTAGTGACGATGCCGCGCTTGATGCGCGTGGCAGTATCGCCCTTATCGCTTCAGCGCTTCTCGGCCTCGAACGCNGCTTAGTGACGATGCCGCGCTTGATGCGCGTGGCAGTATCGCCCTTATCGCTTCAGCGCTTCTCGGCCTCGAACGTGGGGAAAAAAAAAGCGCCAGGTAGGCGGGAGCCTTAACGTGAACTTCTTCTGTCATCTTAACAATTCCATGCGCAGATCATGACCAGTGTGAAGAAGAGTGACTGTATTTCATGACTCCGTGAAACGTGTCTAAAACGTGGACTGGTTTCTAACATGTAGATCGGTCGTCTTCACAAACAGCATCCGTTGCTCACAGCACACTTCACTTGACATCTTGAAGCATTCTATCTGGAATTAATATTTCCCAATACTGAAATTCCAGCGTGTTGGTTTTTCTGNCGTTCAACTTGTAGACATTTACACGTGATGTCATTACCAGCAGATGATAAACGTGTTTATGTTGTGCGTCTTTAAATAATGACATGTCATTGTCATAGTTTCGCCGTTATTGTAACATCAGGTAACACCTACTCCACTCGCAGCCAGTACATAATTAGCATTTTAAAATGCTGCGGCCTACCACAAAATAACAATGTAATCATTTAATATTTTTCTGTATTTAAAAAATGACCTTTATGTTTTTATTTATTAATAATTTCGAACAGTTTATAATTTATTTTTATAAGAACATAAAAATAAAATAAGGAAATACGTTCGGGTTCCCTTGCAAAATTATTGTAAATTTTTCCGGTTTTTTTTAAATTTTTATTTGTTAACTTGTGATTGTGACCCGCGGTTGTGCAATAACAACAAAATATATTTATTTTTATTCGCTGGCAATGGCATCACGTGAAGCATATACGAATTGGTCTTAATACAAATAGATATACAATGAGGAATAACTCTCCAATCTTTCAATCAACCGTTTAGACAAACAGTATTATTTTACCTGAGAGGCAATTAAGCCCACGGCACGCAAATCACTTTACGCACAGCGACACACATGCATCAAGTAGAGCGCTGCCATAATGCTTTATCAAGGACTAGGGGGTCGGATCGTGTTGACAGCCAGTGCTGAAGGCCACCGTTTTCTCCATTCACAACTTCCAACTGGCATGTATTCAGCCAAGGTAGAATGGAACTGCCACGTCGGAAAAGTTTATGACATGGAATCCGCGAATTATGAGACAGACGTACTGTACTAATAATTTCCACCGTTATGACGTCACAGTTGAAGAAATGCACACGAGACTCCCTTAAAGGAGTGATATTCATTTTTTTTTGTCTCTTTAACGTATAGTTATATGCGTACGTGCGTAGGTCTGGCTGAAACTCGACTTTAAAATACTGAAAACATTATCTTTATTAAATGTGTACTTTTAATTGCTTAGAGTAAGAAACATGTAACTCAATTTAACTTAGCAGTTATTAAAACGATTATGTAGTGCAAATATAAAAAAATGTATATTGTATTGACATAATATAATATAAACGAATATATTCTNTGACATAATATAATATAAACGAATATATTCTTAGGACGTTCAGAGTAGCAGATTGTGGAATAAAATATGAGTTTAAATTACGTAGTAATGACATACTTGCATATAGAACATTATTATGCATAAGACAAAGTAACGTATGCTGTTAAAACATTCATAGTTAACCCATGTTGTGTAGCACTTCACTTTGAAATATTCTTTAATGAATTCTTCCAGGGCCATGACAATTCCAGGTTATTTTCTAACGATTCCCATGCGAAGTAATTAACCCGGCCATGTTCTCACCCCTGCCCACAGCAAGATGCACAACTCATATGCATGGATTAAGCAGCCATGTTGAGTCGAAGCACTTTATGATCAGGAGGTTGTATTGTTAAGCCTATCTCTGTATAACTGCACGAGAATAAAACTTGAAATTTAAATATAGGCCTAGACTTTTCTTCAACATAAAACATTTTTTTTTCAATCACAGATGTTGGGTATTTGGTTATTTCAGACTAATTATGTCGCACAATAAGCCGGTACGCTAGTGCTGCATCAAATTAGGCGTACATTTGTATTGACATGAAATTTCCTACTTTCACACAAATAGCAGCATTTTTTTTTAATGAGTTTAAGCTATAAGGCCTAACTTCGCAAGTGGGACGCTATCATTTTAACCTCCATGAAAACTTGAACCCCAGTTCTGATCGACTTGACGTTTTAAGCAAGTAGTTCACATGGAAATGCGATCTGAGTGCGAAGTATTATTCGTACATGTTAAGTTGTAAAAGACAAATCCGGATACTATTCTGAATGCCAATCACACGAAACTACCCTTTACCTTGTTTTTGATAATATTTACGTCTTAATGCAAGTAAGAAAAATAGCCTTAACATCAAAGTTTATAAAACGTAGAGTACTTTTACGGTTCCAAGCGGAATTTTTTTAATGTTTTACAAATAGTTTGACGTTTGTTATAGGTCCCATGATTGGCCACTGAAAAATTTCTATTGCCATTTTGTTAATTTCAAAATATTTTATCGAGAAAAAAGCAAGTTTTATTAAGCTCAGCATCATCTAACTGCAGTCGTATAAGGAGCCAAAGATTCATATTAGCTTTCCTCTCTCCACTCCCCAAACTAATCTTATAACATTAGGGGGCCACTGTGGCTTAGTGGTCAGATTACTCTTTCCCCATCATGGCAAACTGATCTCCATTCTCTCAGGGGCCGCCCTAGCGTGTCTGGTTTAGGAAACGAGGCGGACGTTNCCCATCATGGCAAACTGATCTCCATTCTCTCAGGGGCCGCCCTAGCGTGTCTGGTTTAGGAAACGAGGCGGACGTTGCCATTGGCAAGAGGTTTTATTTTCGAGGTTTTTCAGTTTCCAACATTATTATGTTCTATCGCTGCTCCATCTTCTTCTCATTTCATTCCCATCTGCGTTGAAACCTCGGCTGTTCGGTGCCAGCGATCTTTCTCACACCCCTCCAAAAAAAAAACTCGTCCGTTGTAATTTTTATAAGTACGGAAACAAGTAAGTATATTTTGTTCACAGTTAATTGAACACGTGTAAATTCAAACTTTGAAAAATATCACTGCATATATATTAACGGGAACAGTCACTGGCACGCGTCCAGTTAAGGTGGCCGCCTGGGTAAGCCACCGAACGGCGTGCAGAGCTCCAGCAGAAAACCTTTGATGAAAAAAAACATCCAACGTGTCTGAGTGAATACTGTTCATGAATAGCGTTGAATAAACGTTCCGCGTCTGTATATGTTTTTCAGTTCCTCCATTTCTCTCTAAAGCACGTTTTTGTGACCGTGGAAATGGCTNCTCTAAAGCACGTTTTTGTGACCGTGGAAATGGCTCAAACGGGTGTTTTCAAGGTCAGTTTTAGGTATGAACATTAAGTTACATTAATGTACAAACCATTAAAAAAAAAGGAATAGGAACGTGCATCAAACCATTTTTTTTATAATCACGACGCAAAATGGTAGGGTTTCCGCTGAAAGTCTCATACAGGTGTGTTAACTACGGCAAGACAGCACACCAGTTCAGTGCTTTGCGCGTAGAGGCGATGAGAGAGTTGATGCGCATGTCTCGATCGGGGCGATCGAGACATGCGCTCCTAGGCTTTTAGGCCTCAGGCGTGCAAAATTACTTTAACCAGGTGGCCACCTTAAGTTGGTAACGATGGAGGGAAAGTACACATGACTTAAAGTTGAATTACATGTGTTAGATAAACATTTCTGATAATTTAAATTATGTCTTTCGCTTTCGGTATTTTTTTTTATGTATATAACTATAAGAATTAGCACATTAGTAAAATATTAATTTTTCTAATAATATTACAGTTTCATTAGACCGACGCGTGAATAAAGTGATCAAGGCCATCACAATGTTAATTTTGCATATAATGGAAAAATAGGCAATGTGCGTGCAATCAGATCTTGCGCAGTGCTTTCAGTAATGATCAGTTTGCCGTGAACAGCCCACGCATTTGTTTAACAATGCACCCGTCACTGATTAAAGTTTTGCTATCGAGTTCATCTACCGTCCCGGATATGTTTCGATTACCTCTTGTTATAAACTTCAGGGATTTGTAGTTAGGCTAGCCACAATGCTGATATTTAATATGCTTACGAACTTGTGTTTCGAGTAAGTCATGCGGAAAAAAATTACGTGGGCATAAAACAATAAGTTTTCTTTAACGCTAATAAAGAGGCATGGAATCAGATTCGTTTTAAATTCAGCTCAAGTAAGTTATTTTGGAATCTCGTTTAATGTCTTTTTTGATACTTAAAAATGTAACTTATAATTAAATATTTTCAACCCTATTATCTAGTTAGCGTTATGCCCTAACAATGTATAATAAATATAAAGAAATTTTGATTTGATTTGGATTACCCAAAGAGGGGATTCCTGAAGCCATATATCACAGTTTATATATTTTTTTAAAATTCAATAGGAGAACAGCGAAATAACTGTATACGCAAAAAGTCCATATGAGAACTCTAAATACATTATTTATTTGTTTACACTGATGCTATATTTCAATTACAACGTATCGGTAAGAGCAGTCCTTTTTAATTTGGCAGAGAGTTTATCCCTCGCAGAGTAAAAAAAAGGAATTTATTTCCTGTAACGGCGGATGATTAAGTGGCTTGGACTTCATTATTTGCCAACCTCAGCGTCGTTCGTGCTACTAAAGTGAAACATGGTAGTTTTAACAGAAAAATGAGATCTCGTACAGAAATGTTACACAGAGTTATAAGCGTAATTCACCAGAGAAACACAAAAATTGCACGCTCGTAAAGCTCCAAAATTGTTCAAAGTGCAAAATATTATGCATTTTGACGCTATTTTTATCATCTTTACCCATTCCTGGGAAAACAGCGGTAGAGTATTGTACGTAGCTAGAAATTAACAAGTTTCATTCACATCTTTCAAATCTAAATTATACACGNTACCCATTCCTGGGAAAACAGCGGTAGAGTATTGTACGTAGCTAGAAATTAACAAGTTTCATTCACATCTTTCAAAACTAAATTATACATGTTCAGCAGAAGTGTATAACGAAATAACATTTACTCTAAAAGAGATACATTACTCATTATAGAACGAAATTAATGTGTCATTTCGATTCTTGTAGAAAATTACTTAAAAGAAAACAGTCTGAATAACTTAATCGAAAGGTTTTTGTAAAGAATTATCTGGTCTGTTTAAATTCCATTTAAGTTTGGAACTGTCTCTTGGTGGATGTAAATTTTTCATTAATTAAAAATTTCCCAGTTANAAATTACTTAAAAGAAAACAGTCTGAATAACTTAATCGAAAGGTTTTTGTAAAGAATTATCTGGTCTGTTTAAATTTCATTTAAGTTTGGAACTGTCTCTTGGTGGATGTAAATTTTTAATTAATTAAAAATTTCCCTGTCATTATTTTGTTTTATAATGCGGATTTTTGCGTCTTGAATTGTGACATGACTTATATTTCAATAATGTAATTGTAGTTATTTACAATTCTGTGTTACATCACACATTTTCCAAAGGCTATTGATACTTTATACTGAATAAGGAAAAAAAAAAGTATCGTAGGCAATTATGCGATATATTCAAACTTAGGCGAAACAAAATTATATATATATATATATATATATACGGGAATCTGTTCTTTTAAATAACGTCGACTTCACGCCTTACAAAGGCCAATACGGGAATTTAAAAAAGGCTTACACAAACGCGTACTTTAACTATATACAATAAAATATTATGTTATTGCTTTAGATAAAGCTTCCTACTAATTACATAATTGACAAGTCGCAAGTGAAAATTAGATGGTGAATAAATTTACGTTAGGAGAAACCGAGTTAATTGAAACTATTCCACATTCGTGTCGGCACTAAAAGAAGGGAGCGAGAGAAAATGTTGACCGAATATTAAAATAGTTTTGCTATCGCCAGAAAATATTTTGCATGGCCATTTCACGGGAACATTTTGTAAAAAAATATAAATGGTTTAGTTTAGATCCTGTGTTACCATACGTACGACTGGTTGTACGCATGACTACCTATATGTTGTAAGAAGTACGACTGGACATAGAGTCGTATACGTAATCGTAGGGGCTAGTTTTGATTTATTTNCTACCTATATGTTGTAAGAAGTACGACTGGACATAGAGTCGTATACGTAATCGTAGGGGCTAGTTTTGATTTATTTTGTTATTTGAAATATGTTTATATATATACATACTTAGAAATTTTAAAATAATAGTTTCTCCTAATTTATTTGAAATACCAAAGAACCTCGAAAACAAATAAGAATTTTATATCACAGTGAAACAGATTTCTGCGATGTAGATAATATTCGTGAAGAGAGAGTCGATTGTACTTCAGTATTTCGAAGGCTTACTTTAAGAAGTAAATAGATAGCGATCTAATGCATGTGGTTATTTTATTATTTATTTACTAGCGAATCGGCCCGNTACCTATATGTTGTAAGAAGTACGACTGGACATAGAGTCGTATACGTAATCGTAGGGGCTAGTTTTGATTTATTTGGTTATTTGAAATATTTTTATATATATACATACTTAGAAATTTTAAAATAATATTTTCTCCTAATTTATTTGAAATACCAAAGAACCTCGAAAACAAATAAGAATTTTATATCACAATGAAACAGATTTCTGCGATGTAGATAATATTCGTGAAGAGAGAGTCGATTGTATTTCAGTATTTCGAAGGGTTACTTTAAGAAGTAAATAGATAGCGATCTAATGCATGTGGTTATTTTATTATTTATTTACTAGCGAATCGGCCCGNTTACTTTAAGAAGTAAATAGATAGCGATCTAATGCATGTGGTTATTTTATTATTTATTTACTAGCGAATCGGCCCGGCTTTGCCAGGGTACAATTGAGTTTTACAGTTATACACTAATAAATAAATTAGGAAAAGACAATTTATTTACGTGAAAACAGAATTATAAAATTATTATGCTATGTTGGCCTAGGTTTTTAACTGATTACGGCAACCGAAAAGGAAGGAAATATTTTTACCCGATAGCCAAGAAGTAGGGTATTGTTTTTGGAGTGTATCTGTGCAACTATCGCGTAGTTACAACATTTCAGCTTTCCAACGTCGATGTATGAAAATCAAAACGTGAGTTTCATAAAGTTGTAGCTTTGGAAATAAGTGTACCTAGGTACTTCTTTTTGCGCTTGGCCGAGGGATCTTAATCGATCACCAAAGTTAAACAACGTTCCCAGCGGCACACATTTGGATGGGTGACCGTTTAGTGGCATAACATCTGAGCGCTTCTGGGTCTCTGAGGGCACGTTAAATATTCTGTCGCGGTTGTTATCGATTGATGGCAGTCGTAAAGCCATTTCAGAGGTCCTTGGGTGGGCTGATAAACTCTGTCACCAGAGGAAAATAGTATTTCGGTCACGTTCCCTGCCGTTGCAGAATTACGTTTTGTTGTTATTCCACAGAAACCTTACAATTTTCCGGGATAAAAAGAATTCTATGTACTATTCCAGGATCTAAAGTACCTACGTACCAAATTTCATCAAAATCCGTTTAGCCGTTATGGAACTGAGTGGTACAAACACACACACACACACTCTCTCTCTCACGCACACAGACTTTCGCATTTATAATATTAGCAAGGATAAATTTTATATGTACCGTTTAGTAATTTATGGACAGAGAGAACTTTTTTTCAACTTCCAAGAAATTTGTGTTGGTAATGTCTAGTAATAAATAGTTTTCGTGCAAACTGTTATTAAACTGTGTGCGTACAAATGCGGTACATCGCCCCTTTGGTGTAATTTTCTCGACTTGTTTAAGCTTTTTTTTTGGCCAGGAGGCAGAGAAATATACTGGAAGTAGAACTTTAGCAGGGCTTCAGGAAATTTGGACAACAATGATTGATCCACGATACAGTGGAGGATGGGATCTCAGTGAGCGATGTACACCCCTGTGATGTCCAACCGGCGTCGAAGAGGGCGGCTGACCCATAGCCTCCTCACGCCAGGGTAGTTAGGTAGGCGGAGCTAGCGACGAGTAGCTCCGACAGATGGCCTCAACATCGCCAATGCAATATCGCCCGCGGAGATTAATGGCAGCGACTGGTTCGGAGTGAGAACGCGAGGCGGGATCGAGCATCGCCACGCGGGTTCCAGCACGTCGCCGAGAACCGGCNGAGGGCGGCTGACCCATAGCCTCCTCACGCCAGGGTAGTTAGGTAGGCGGAGCTAGCGACGAGTAGCTCCGACAGATGGCCTCAACATCGCCAATGCAATATCGCCCGCGGAGATTAATGGCAGCGACTGGTTCGGAGTGAGAACGCGAGGCGGGATCGAGCATCGCCGCGCGGGTTCCAGCACGTCGCCGAGAACCGACCGACGTCACATTTCAGCCGAGGATTACTTCATTGACGAGCTGCTAATGCTGTTTGAACCACATGCCCCAGCCTGGTCAATATGAGAACCCAAGCGCTCTCTAGTGTTGCCTGCCTGCATGCTGCCTGGGGAGACGAATAGGATATGTTTGTAATCAGCCTGCTTGGCAGTTAATTACGTTTGACGTTGTCAACGCGATACCCTACGTTGCACTGGCATGAAGATCATTTCACTTGTAATTACCGTATCTAGTCTATTCGCGGTTTCTTCACACTTTTTGAATTACACCTTTGAAAAATCATTTCTTCTATGATATGATTGGCTGTTTCCCTAAATATGTCATGTATCCCAGGCTTTTTGTACCTGTGTTATCAATTAAAGACCTTATTTTCAATAAAAATGAACTTTAAAGAATACTTTGTTCACGTAGTATATCATCTTACTTTTGTATTAATAAATAAAAAACCGTCAGAAAAAAATGTGTATTGTTAATACCTAGTAAGAAATAGTTCTCGTGCAAACTATTATTACACAGATTGCGCACGAATGCTGTGCGTTGTCCCCAAGGTGTAATTTTCTAGACTCGGTCCAGTTCTTTTTGCACGAGGCGGAGGAATATCTTGGAAGTATAACTTTAGCATTGCTTCAGAAAAGTTGGATGTAACCGTGAATGGACTATACTAAGTTATTTATTATACCTACCAAGCTTGCAGCCACGGAATTTGAATGAGGACTCAATGTTAAAGAAATTGCCTTTCAGTGTATCAGTTTTAAATATAACTGTTTCAAATTTAAAAAAAAATCCAACGCAACCTCAACAGAGAATCTTGCATTGTTCAGAATTTTTTTTTACTAATTCATTCATTTATTACTTTTTAAGATGTAAATTTTAATGTTAAATTTTAGATAAATAAATGTAAAATTCGGCAAGATTTATTGACGTGTCATATTCCTCAAAAACGTCACGAAGAATAATTCTTTTTTTGAAACAGATATCTTTAAAATTGATGCTGTGATATGTAATTTCATTTCAACATTGATTCCCCATTTAAATTCCGGGACTATCGGTAACACGACGCACACAATGTTACGATTATTACATTTCACCACTCACTATGTGCCGATAAAATGCACTCGTTCGTGGGACAGACTATATTAATTCATAATGGCTTCCAATTCATGCTACTTTTTTTTTAACACGGTGTAAAGAAAACGAACTGGATTCACCAGATTCAATCGCGCCTAAAAGCAACTGATTACACCATATGATAGCTTGTGGGAAGATAATAATTGTCCCATGGGGAAAGAAATGTCACTTAAACGGAACACCCAAAATATATAGTTGTTTAACTTTTTGGTCTGGCTGAGTATTATTTAGACTTCCTATGTATTTTTTGTAAAAAAGAAGATAGCGTAGAAGAATGCAAATGGGAACTTAGGCGCAAAGTGCTCAGGAGTAGGCGCTGGGCGCCAACCGCCGCCATATTGAATTTCCCTTTTCTGCCGTTTTTCTCTCGAAATTTTCCTTTTTACCCAAAAATTTATTTTTTCGCTTAAAATTTTCAGTTTTCCCTTAAAAGCACCGAGTAAAACTAGCCATTTGAGGCATTTTGGGAAAGATTTTTTACATGTGACATTGACAAATGACCTTGACCTTGACCCTAAGCCAGTTACCTTGAATGACATTAAAACAAAAAAAAACCTTTAATAAATCCCAAAAAATTGAAGAAAAAACCTTGGAAAATTTATTAAAAACAAACAAACTTAAAAAAACATTATATATTATTTTAAGAAATTATTTAAANTTTGACGTTGTCAACGCGATACCCTACGTTGCACTGGCATGAAGATCATTTCACTTGTAATTACCGTATCTAGTCCATTCGCGGTTTCTTCACACTTTTTGAATTACACCTTTGAAAAATCATTTCTTCTCTGATATGATTGGCTGTTTCCCTAAATATGTCATGTATCACAAGCTTTTTGTACCTGTGTTATCAATTAAAGACCTTATTTTCAATAAAAATGAACTTTAAAGAATACTTTGTTCACGTAGTATATCATCTTACTTTTGTATTAATAAATAAAAAACCGTCAGAAAAAAATGTGTATTGTTAATACCTAGTAAGAAATAGTTCTCGTGCAAACTATTATTACACAGATTGCGCACGAATGCTGTGCGTTGTCCCCAAGGTGTAATTTTCTAGACTCGGTCCAGTTCTTTTTGCACGAGGCGGAGGAATATCTTGGAAGTATAACTTTAGCATTGCTTCAGAAAAGTTGGATGTAACCGTGAATGGACTATACTAAGTTATTTATTATACCTACCAAGCTTGCAGCCACGGAATTTGAATGAGGACTCAATGTTAAAGAAATTGCCTTTCAGTGTATCAGTTTTAAATATAACTGTTTCAAATTTAAAAAAAAATCCAACGCAACCTCAACAGAGAATCTTGCATTGTTCAGAATTTTTTTTTACTAATTCATTCATTTATTACTTTTTAAGATGTAAATTTTAATGTTAAATTTAAGATAAATAAATGTAAATTCGGCAAGATTTCTTGACGTGTCACATTCCTCAAAAACGTCACGAAGAATAATTCTTTTTTTGAAACAGATATCTTTAAAATTGATGCTGTGAGATGTAATTTCATTTCAACATTGATTCCCCATTTAAATTCCGGGACTATCGGTAACACGACGCACACAATGTTACGATTATTACATTTCACCACTCACTATGTGCCGATAAAATGCACTCGTTCGTGGGACAGACTATATTAATTCATAATGGCTTCCAATTCATGCTACTTTTTTTTTAACACGGTGTAAAGAAAACGAACTGGATTCACCAGATTCAATCGCGCCTAAAAGCAACTGATTACACCATATGATAGCTTGTGGGAAGATAATAATTGTCCCATGGGGAAAGAAATGTCACTTAAACGGAACACCCAAAATATATAGTTGTTTAACTTTTTGGTCTGGCTGAGTATTATTTAGACTTCCTATGTATTTTTTGTAAAAAAGAAGATAGCGTAGAAGAATGCAAATGGGAACTTAGGCGCAAAGTGCTCAGGAGTAGGCGCTGGGCGCCAACCGCCGCCATCTTGAATTTCCCTTTTCTCCCGTTTTTCTCTCGAAATTTTCCTTTTTACCCAAAAATTTATTTTTTCGCTTAAAATTTTCAGTTTTCCCTTAAAAGCACCGAGTAAAACTAGCCATTTGAGGCATTTTGGGAGAGATTTTTTACATGTGACATTGACAAATGACCTTGACCTTGACCCTAAGCCAGTTACCTTGAATGACATTAAAACAAAAAAAAAACCTTTAATAAATCCCAAAAAATTTAAGAAAAAAACCTTGGAAAATTTATTAAAAACAAACAAACTTAAAAAAACATTATATATTATTTTAAGAAATTATTTAAAGATGTACATTAAGCAGATCCAGGGTTCTATGACAGATGTATCGACTAAGCTCCCGACACGACTGGCCTTCCGTCAGGTCAGCCAGTGCCCATCTCGTCCGCCATGTTGGATGTCGGTGACATTAATCTTGACCATTGACCTTGACCCCNGGCCAGTGCCCATCTCGTCCACCATGTTGGATGTCGGTGACATTAATCTTGACCATTGGCCTTGACCCCAGTGACCACCAACCTTAACAACCCCAAAAAAAATTATAAATCCCAGTAATTTAAAAAAATTTAAAATAATAAAAATCAAGGTAATAATTGCATTGACGTAACCCAATTGCCATCTTGGATCCAGGTGACCTTGACCCATGACCTTGACCTTAGATAGATCTGAACCCAAAAAAGTAGCAAAATTGTTTTTAAATTACTTAAAAATCATAAAAATTGAAAACAAAATTTATAAAAAAATTAACTAAAAGAATGTCTCTACTAATGTTTTAAAATATTAAATTCCGTACGTTCTGGCTTACAAGGAACGGGGAATGAAACTGACCAGCCTCCATAATATGATGTCACCCAACCATCATATGAAATCCAAGTGTCCTACAANCAACCATCATATGAAATCCAAGTGTCCTACAACTTGACCTTTCACCTTCACCATGTGACCTTGTATAACCTTAAGCATAAAAATTAAAAAAAATTTCCAAAAATAAATAATTAAATCGTNGAACCCAAAAAAGTAGCAAAATTGTTTTTAAATTACTTAAAAATCATAAAAATTGAAAACAAAATTTATAAAAAATTAACTAAAAGAATGTCTCTACTAATGTTCTAAAATATTAAATTCCGTACGTTCTGGCTTACAAGGAACGGGGAATGAAACTGACCAGCCTCCATAATATGATGTCACCAAACCATCATATGAAATCCAAGTGTCCTACAACTTGACCTTTGACCTTCACCATGTGACCTTGTATAACCTTAAGCATAAAAATTAAAAAAAATTTCCAAAAATAAATAATTAAATCGTTCATAAATTCTAAATAATTACAAAAAAAATGATTAAAAACCTAATTTAAAAAAAACTCACATTTCCGAAGGTTTCCTCAACACCACGACCAGCAGGCGACTGACCCTCAACAATGTTTCTCATTGGTTGATTAGTCCACAGGCCTCCATCCACCTCACCATTGCTCGTTCTGCCGAATGCACTCCACCCACCATATCCATTTTTTTATCATTCGTTTTCATTTTCATCACTCATGTGATGCTAGTGTATTAATTATCGATTTCGCCACCAGACGAATTGTCGATTTAGACACCATGTAGGTTGTTGACGACCTTGACCTTGGCTCTAGGTGACCTTTAACTGAAAACATCTAGAAAAAAAATCACAAAATCGTAAAAATCTCAAACATCGAGTGAGAAATTACATTATTGACATCGACTACCATCTTGGATTCCATTTTGCTTAGTCACCTTTCCATCATGCTAAGTGATCCCTTCCCATCTGTGCTCCATTCACCATCTTATATTTTATCTATTCTTTGTTATTTCATGTCACCCATATATTAGTTTCCATCACTACAACCATCTTACATAACATTTTTACCATATTCCTCACATACTTATGCTCTATCATTCCATGACAGTCATCTGTGATTTCATTTGTTTAATCTACCAGGTGCGGTGCTAAGTGCCTGCATGCTATTGGCCAGCTACAATCACATGGCTACTCTGTGATTGGCTGGTTGATGTCCGAAAAATGTCTTATTGGCGTAATATGATTGGTTCAATATCAACATGATGTCATGGGGCTTGCATATGGGTATATTATAAGCAGTTGGGGGGGG
>NQII01000579.1:188834-218243 GCA_002778355.1 Clitarchus hookeri
GTGAAAGGTGGATCGTCTCGGCTTGCTTCTGCGGCTCTGCGTCTGAGTCAAAGTCTTATTCGACCTTTGTGATGGGATCTATGGAAGTGCCATCGACATCTTCGGACACCGACGAAGTCATCGACTTCTTCGGGAGCGGTAACAGCATTACCAACGACTTCTTCGAGCGACATGCCAACAGTAGCATCGCTATCGACTTCTTCAGGTATGACGCCGAAAGCACCATCGGCTTCTTCGGATGGGTTGTCTGCAGCGGTGTCTCCATCTACTTCTTCGGGAATGTCATCGACTTCTTCGGATGGATCACCTAAAGCTGTGCCGTCATTGATGACTACGTTGTTACTGTGACAAGATATTTGCCTACAGCCGAAGTGCAAAAGGACGAAATAACTACTTGCGTGAAGTATCCTTCCTGTGATATGTAACAACGTGTTAAGTCCTAATGTCTGTTCAAATGAGGTGATAAGCTGAATAGACATATCAAGAACTATAAATGCAGAGTCCCTGCAGCTAAAAAACTCCCTCTATTAGCTATTGGCAATACCATATGGAATTGATTATGCCTAAAAAAAACATTAGCATTCAAGCGCATTTTAAAAGATCATGTAATTGAAAATAAATTTTTTGGTACGAAAGAAATATGTACATACCTGGACCACATTAAGCAAAGGATAATCTATCAATTAACAGAAAATAGTCGAAGAAGGTCCCATAAAATATAATGTTTCAATGGATTGTACCTAAGAAAAGCCTAAACCATTGGATGAAGAAATCAGCCGGCGGGCATTCAAGACTGCATATGAAGCATTGTACAGCATTGATAGCATTCCACAGCCTGTAGAGGCCTTGAAAAAAAAATTTGTCTTGAAGAAGAAGAATATATGGTAAGGGTTCTGGGTGCATGCTTGCTAGCGTAGATTGTCTCGAGCTGCGTATAAGCAGATTATATTAATTATGCGAAAAGTGAGCATGTTGCTGGAAATACACTGCATGTATAGCATGGAGAATGTGAGGATTCTGTTCTTTAATATCTGTAGTCTGATGTACGTAAAAAATATATGTTTTAAATGAATAAACAAAGGAGTTTTATTTCTCGCTAGTGCTGATGTACCTTCTCCTAGCATGCCTATGTTCCTTGATGTAGGAAATATGGTAGCCTTGGTTTTCAGATCTGCTACTACAAGCCGATACTGTGAGCATGATAATAATGAAATGATGTGGGCAAAATATAAAGATTTGAAAGTAAATACTTTAAGATTTCTTGTGTCGGCCAATCACTGAATGTGCATAATTATTGATAATGTAGCATGAGTATATACTGAAGCGTACAAAAAAAATAACATTTTAATACTGCAATACATTCTAAGCGGACTGGATGTAGCAGTTTTGGAAGTAAGCTGTTGAAATGTTAGAAATTTTACCCTGAGACATGTAGGGAGGGGAGGGTGACGGCTGTGTCGAGCCTGGCCAGACCTGCTTCAGTGCAGTGTATAGCGAAGAGAGGTCCTACATACATGTCTACATGACTGATCCTGCTCTAATACACCACAGTTATTTTCCTAGTGAACACAAATGACGAACTAAATGGAAGATGTTGATGGTTAAAGGACGAGATCGCATGTTATAATCAATGACTGCAGAAGTGATGTAATCCAATGTGGTGGTTCGAGGGGACGGAGTAATCAGCATGCTACTAAATAGAGGTGGAATGGTAGAGCATGAATAAAATATAATGTAATGGTGTTACTAAATCAAGTTGGAATGATAGGTAATCAAATGAAGTTAAATAAGGGAAAAAATGAAATCAAAGATGGTGAACATTTCATGACAGAGCATGAGAGAATGTTTTTTTCGCCGGATTGCCTGGTAGCTTAAACAAATGAAATCATAGATGACTGTCACGGAATGACAGAGCATAAGTATGTGAGAACCATGGTGACGATGTTATGTAAGATGGCTGCAGCGATGGAAACTAATATATGGCTGACCTGAAATAACAAAGCATTGATAAAATANCCATGGTGACGATGTTATGTAAGATGGCTGCAGCGATGGAAACTAATATATGGCTGACCTGAAATAACAAAGCATTGATAAAATATAAGATGGTGGATGGAGCACAGATGGGAAGGAATGATTGAAAATGATGGAAAGGTGATTAAGCAAAATAGAATCAAAGATTGTAGTTGGTGTTAATAATGTAATTTCTCACTCAATGTTTGGGATTTTTACGATTTTGTAATTTTTTTCGATGTTTTTTTCAGTTAAAGGTCACCTAGGGCCAAGGTCAAGGTTAACAACAACCTACGTGGTGGCTAAATCGGCAACTNGTTTTTTTCAGTTAAAGGTCACCTAGGGCCAAGGTCAAGGTTAACAACAACCTACGTGGTGGCTAAATCGGCAACTCGTCTGGTGGCAAAATCGATAATTAATACACTAGCATCACCTGGGAGATGAAAATGAAAACGAATGATAAACAAAAAAATGGATATGATGGATGGAGTGCATTCCACAGAATGAGCAATGGTGAGGTGGGTGGAGGCCTGTGGACTAATTAACCAAATTCAGAAACATTGGAGTCGGGTCTAACGAGTGTGAGTAATGAAACAATAAAAAACACTTTTTTGTAAAGGGGGTGGGGGGATTGGTAAAGCGAGCACAATTAATCAGCCAATGAGAAACATAGATGGAGGAAGTGGCGGGTAACCGACTAATTAACCAATGAGAAACATTGTTGAGGGTCAGTCGCCTGCTGGACGTGGTGTTCAGGAAACCTTTGGAAATGTAAGTTTTTTAAAATAACGTTTTTAAGATATTTGTTATAAAATATTTATCATTTATGAACGCTTTTTTTTAGGTTTTGGGGGAAATTTGTAATTTTTAACTCAAGGTCATACAAGGTCATGTGGTCAAGGTTAAAGGTCAAGTTCAAGGTTACTTAGATTCAATATGATGGTGTGGTAACGTCATATTTTGAAGGCTGGTCGGTTCTAGTCCCCATCCCCTCTAAGTCGGAATATAAAAAATTATAGTTCTTTGTAAATTTGTTATATAATATTTAAAATATTTTGTAAAATTATTTTTAGCTATTTTTATATTTTTGGCAATTTTTAAAATAATTTTGCGAGTTTTTTTTGGTTCAAAGTCATCCAAGGTGTGGATCTTGGGTCAAGATACAGGTCACCTGGATCCAAGTTGGCAGTCGGGTTACATCAATGTAATATTTAACTCGGTTTTTAAATTTTTTAATAATGTAATAATTTTTTAATATTTTTAGAAATGTTTGTGTTTTCAAGGTCATAGGTTACCGGGGTCAAGGTAAATGTCACTGACATCTAACATGTTTGACGAGATGGACACTTGCCGACCTGGCGAGGGACGGTAGTTTCCGGATCTTAGTCTATCCACATGTCATCGCACCCTGAATCTCCGTCATGTTCATCTTTAAATAATATCTTAAAATGTTTTTAATTTATGTTTTTTATACAAAATTTAAAGTTTTAAAGATTTGTAGATTTTCTCCGGTTTCAAGGTCGTTCAAGATCGTTCAAAGTTATGGGAACAGGGTCAAGGTCATGCGTCAAGGTCACATGTAAAAACGAACCCCCAAATGCTTCCAATGACTCGTTTTTACAAAAAATAAATAAAAGGTGCTCGTTCTTTGCAAATGAGAAGCTCAGTTCTTTTTGAGTGGAAAACGGAAAGTTTTAAGCGAACAAAGAAAAATTTTGGGGTAAAAGGGAACTTTTAAGCGAAAAATGGGCGATTTCAAGGTAAGAAANTTTTAAGCGAACAAAGAAAAATTTTGGGGTAAAAGGGAACTTTTAAGCGAAAAATGGGCGATTTCAAGGTAAGAAAGGAAAATTCTGAGAGAAAAAGGGAAAAAAGATAAATTCCAGAAGAAGGCGGTCGGCGCCTGGTGCCTACTCCTGATTCCTTTGCGCCTTATTCTCAATTTATATTTTACTTATCGTGTACAATATTTGAGGATAAAATGTATTAAATTAGCAACATCCTCAGCCAACAAATTAAAATATTTTTACCAGAAAAAATATAGCTTAATTTCCTTCGGTGTATATTTAACGATATTCCCAAAAAAAATATGCATATTTTAACAGTATTTACCATTTAGGCANTAGTCGGGGCAGCAGGGAGAAATGTAGATAAACAAGTTGAATAGGGGAGTGGAGAAAAAAAATCGGTAGGGGCGAGCCTGACAGGAAGGAAGATAGCGAGATTGTTTGGACACACCCCGTCTCTCCCCCCGTGACATCCAACCCTCTTCTCCCTCGTGTAGCAAAGCTGGGAGCTAAACGAACAAACTACCCCCCTAACCCTCCTCACCAAAACACTAATTTTTCACGAGATTGTAATTTTTGTTTTCGAGCGCGTCGTTCAACAATGCGAAGCGCCGGCAGGAAGCGACGGATCCAACATCCCCCTCCACCAACAACTTCAACGTCCACTCACGGGGCAAGCTTGAAACACGGATGTGGAGGGTGGCATCGCCAGGGAAAAGGAGTGTGAGGTGGCGATGACGAAAAAATAAAACATTCCCACAAAAACACTCACGAGGCCCGAGATATGAGGGAGGCTAATGGACCTACCCTGATGAANAGGGAAAAGGGGTGTGAGGTGGCGATGACGAAAAAATAAAACATTCCCACAAAAACACTCACGAGGCCCGAGATATGAGGGAGGCTAATGGACCTACCCTGATGAAGGCGTGGTTCAGAGGGGGGATTGTAAAAAATATTCACGAGCTGTAGCGTCGAAGCGCATGCGCTGTTGGCAAAAAGGGAGGGGGGTGAGGGTGTTCACTCCCTCCCCCGCGACAAGTTGCCTTGCGACGGGGTGGGGTTATTTGCCGAAGTGTGCTGCGCGGGAGACAGGAGCTAATGTGCAAGTTTCTTGCCCCGCGCGCCGGTCCAGATGCCGCCATTAGCGAGCCCTGAGAAGGCCCTTCACGGCTGATGAGGGAAAGATGACGCCTGCACACACACGCGCTCCGAGCTAACCTCGTGTTAGCGGAGATTACGGGCGTCCCGCCGAGAGACAAAGCCANCGCCTGCACACACACGCGCTCCGAGCTAACCTCGTGTTAGCGGAGATTACGGGCGTCCCGCCGAGAGACAAAGCCACTCACTTCGTGAGGGTTAAAGTACAGTGAAAGTGTTTACATACTCCCCTCGTTGAACGATCTTGTAAACGAGGCGANCTCACTTCGTGAGGGTTAAAGTACAGTGAAAGTGTTTACATACTCCCCTCGTTGAACGATCTTGTAAACGAGGCGACGGAATATTATGTTTGCCTTCGTTACCGTGGTGCAGCGGGTTTGAATCTCGTGAAAGTTTCAAGGTGGTGAATGGTGGTCGTGATTGTTAAGGCGCCTTCTCGTGGTAATACAGGGATGTGAAGGCTTGAACATTACCTACATTTAAACAACCAGGGCCTACAGAAAATCGATATAACCCTAGCATTTAAAATACGGTGTACGACGATGAATTGAAAAAAATTAACCTCATAGTTTTGGCCTTATTTACAACTTCAGCCACATTCTTATTTTGTTCAGTAAAATTGACAGGAAAATTCCCAATACACTGTTATATTTTTGGAATAAGGCTACAAAGCCTACACATCTGCAAGAAGCAATTGCCAGTACCGTAAGATGGAGTGACTTTTGCCCTTGGGGGTGAATTTGGCACAAAGTTTAAGTAAGCCTATTAACTACTTCGACTGCTAGAAACAAATGTGCTTCATTCTGGGTTGTAGTTTAGCTATCAGATGGCAGCAAGGGAACAGAAATTTTCATTTTCAATCATTACGAAACTACTACATTCGAATAGTTGGGCCAGAGGCACCGTCAAGGGCCAAAGACATCCCTACCCTACGGTATAACGAAAATCATTAACGAAGTTAACAATGACTCGTACATCTGCGCTGCGAATATCTTTGCTTGCAGAAGCTTGACTATAATCTTTGTCTTGGTGTCTACCAGTGGCATTATCGATGTTGACAAGTTCAGCGACGCAAAAAAAACGTAACCAGAGCCCAGGTAACTATGCACGGGGAACAAGAAGTGAGTACGACGGCGAGGCATGAGCTGACACACTCCTCTTCTGCATCACAGCAGGTAGACAAGCCCCACTGTAAGTCTGCATCAGGTGTTTCTGTGGACTTTGTGGATGAAGTCTCAGAGAAGTACTGGTGCGTCATCCCCCCCCCCACCTAAAAATAACTTTCCCCTCGTCAACTCTTCGGGTTTCCATGGCGTTTGAACTGGAGACGAGCGTTCTTGTTAAATGACACTTTGACTTAAAGTTTGTGTGACTTTTCATGATTATCTGTAAATTCTCCAGTTATTAATATTTTGAGGATGAATATCGAGCTTACGGTTATGATCTTATTCAAATATAGGCATAATGATCGCCCTCAAGTGGAATGAGAGGAAACTTACATTGACAGGCAATTATTATTNAAGTGGAATGAGAGGAAACTTACATTGACAGGCAATTATTATTACGACTTTTCAAATAAAAAGGCTGAGAGAAGACAGAA
The DNA here is from genome assembly GCA_002778355.1 of Clitarchus hookeri. Taxonomy (NCBI): domain Eukaryota; kingdom Metazoa; phylum Arthropoda; class Insecta; order Phasmatodea; family Phasmatidae; genus Clitarchus; species Clitarchus hookeri. The sequence continues at coordinate 195,393 of NQII01000579.1, forward strand.
AAGTTATTGTTTTTATTGCCCATGTACAGAAGTAACCATTAAAGTTATTTAGATGACTTCTATTTTTTATACATTATATCTCTCTTGGGCTTGAATTTGAGCCCGTTATGTGTTTCTTTAGAACACCATTTGATACTAAAAAAATCGCTATTTTTTTAATTTTGCTGTAATCACTAAGAATACACCAGAGATAAATCGCTTTTTCTTAATATACATTATTGAATATNTACGACTTTTCAAATAAAAAGGCTGAGAGAAGACAGAAAAGTTATTGTTTTTATTGCCCATGTACAGAAGTAACCTTTAAAGTTATTTAGATTACTTCTATTTTTTATACATTATATCTCTCTTGGGCTTGAATTTGAGCCCGTTATGTGTTTATTTAGAACACCATTTGATACTAAAAAAATCGCTATTTTTTTTAATTTTGCTGTAATCACTAAGAATACACCAGAGATAAATCGCTTTTTCTTAATATACATTATTGAATATAATATATTCCTTTATATAGACTATCAAGAAACAGGAAAGCTTTACAAATTTTCCGAAAAAAAAAATTTCACGTATATTTTTTTGGTTTAAATGATGGTCTTTGCCAAACACGAAAAAAATGACTGTCATCTAAGTAGAATGTGGCCAAAAGTGATAAACGTGTTTGTTAATTTTCATAAGACAACCCCTTTTTAATATATTAAATATTTTTACCATTTTAAATTTAATTGAATTACATGCAAAACTTGTTAAAGAAAATATGACAGCATCTGAAAATATTTTTTTTATAAACAGTGTTTTAACTTTAAATTATATCCACGTCGTTTATGGTAGTTGTACTGGCAGTAAAGCAGTCCAATGTTGGGACACGTAGAGTGGCTTTGCGCAGCCAGTGTGATCGCTCTACCCTACACTCACTCTACGGTAACATAATCGTGTCTATGAGCATTGTTCTGGCATATAATAGATANACCATTTTAAATTTAATTGAATTACATGCAAAACTTGTTAAAGAAAATATGACAGCATCTGAAAATATTTTTTTTTATAAACAGTGTTTTAACTTTAAATTATATCCACGTCGTTTATGGTAGTTGTACTGGCAGTAAAGCAGTCCAATGTTGGGACACGTAGAGTGGCTTTGCGCAGCCAGCGTGATCGCTCTACCCTACACTCACTCTACGGTAACATAATCGTGTCTATGAGCATTGTTCTGGCATACAATAGATANGTGATCGCTCTACCCTACACTCACTCTACGGTAACATAATCGTGTCTATGAGCATTGTTCTGGCATACAATAGATACGTACACAGGAGTGGAGGGATGTTGCTGAACGTGCCTAGCTTGTCTTGGGCACGTAATGCACAACTAGTTCTGCACGTCGTGCGAGTTCGTCTCGTCTCTGGGGCACTGATTCGCAGACATACTGCAATTAAATGTCAAGTTGCGCCATTTTGCTGGCACATAGAGCTGTTGCAGATTCTGTAAGCTTAGATATTCTGTCATGAAGCGTGCGAAGCCTGACTAATGCGGCAAGCGCCCAAGGACATATATTCGCTCGTCTGAAAGAAGTATCAAAGTTCAGCATAAATACGTTCACATTTGTGATTTGCAATTTTCCAGTTAAAACGTTTTATATTAAGCGACTGAAAAATTCCACATTGGGGTAGGTCCGATAACTCGTAAATGACTATCTGAAAGCAAAGTTTACCCTCTAAAATAGTCTTCTAAAATATCAATTATTTTTGCAGCGCCTTCTATGCACTAGGTAGGCTACGTAATGCCTAAACATACTGAAAAAGAAGAAAAAATAGTTCATATAATTTTTTCTTTGACTACTTTTTTGAAGCAAATTTTGAAAGACATTTTCTAAAAGACTATTACTCTTACTTAAATACATTTCCCAGGGTTTAATTATGAGTGCTTTTATTATCATATACCAGGAAGGCATGGTATCATTCAAGCCCATTAACTCTACTCCCTATTTTTACATGTGACGGTGCTTTATAGCGGTTTTCAGCCTACTTTACAAAGGAAATATAGTCTTATGAGATCACTTTCCTGTCTTTGAGGCTGTATGTGTGTGTATGCCCCTGCCTAAAAACTTCTGAACCCGTAAACAGTATTTCGCCAAACTCAGAACACATATAGTATTTAGAAAGAAAACCCGATTTTCATAGTTTTATATCATGTCGGATGCTTATTTTCAAAATAGAGACCATTTTTAAAATTTAGGATGCTATGTTATATATCTTTGAAAGTGCCTGAAACCACTAAACCGATTTAAACCAAATTTGGTACGATGGCAGACCATAATGTAAGCATTCCTGCCAAATTTTATATTATGTAATACTATTGCAGGTTGACGTGTGACGTCTTTTGGAATAGAAACCTCGCTGACCCCCTTTGCGAGCGCCTCCCCAGTCGACACATGTCACGAGGCAGATGGCGGATCGCAGTTACATGTATCCTGCGGCTTATGCCTTCCCCCTTCACCCACCCACCTTCCTATGCCTCTAGCAAGCCCGTGAGATCTATTGAGCGCAGAGGTATCACGAGATAGAGAAATGCAGTTCGCCTAAATTCAGAAAACACGCACCGTGGAAGAAACAGCTGACGAGCTGGATAATGGTGCCGAGATCACCCCCCTCCCCCCTTAGCTTACCACAGGACAATGTGGTAATGCACTGTGAAGAAATAGCTGACAGGGCAAGCTAGGGGCAAGATGCTACCTTCCCCGCCCCCAACCTTCAGGAACTAGGGCACGTGTTTTGAAAGGCATTGTTTTGCCTTCGAACACCTCACCCCCTCCCCCAATAATAGAGACACGTGCCGACACTTAAGTAGGGAGGCTGGCGTGCATAAAAACCCCTTTACGAGAGAAGTGGGGCTACAGTTGATTATTACCGCCCAGAGTAGTCAGTCAGTTGAAGATCGCCGAGCAGAGAGTTAGGCCAGCCGCGCCAGTGCGGCCGGTGGGGGGGGGAGGTTTGGACCCCTGGCCACGTCAGATACGTCAGCAGAGCAGCGACCACAGTGAGACGACACCTAGTGNAACTGCGGGCCTTGCCAAGGCCGCCCATCGCCGGAGCTCACCCCCCCCCAGCTGACATCATACCAGCAATAGTTAAGTATCCAGTCGCCGTGCCCAGAAGCCCTCCCTCCATCACGAAGTCGTCCACAGTTAATACGAGTAGTCAAATTCAAATTAGAGCACCACACCTCTCAAGTAGTTCTTGTTTAAACTCCAGACAATATATTCGTCCTTCAAAATTAAACAGCAAAATACTACATTATTGCAAACCCCTTAACCTTCAGGCATCATATAGTCTGTGCTTGAAGGCATTAACTACGACCATACACGCCACCCTGTCTTCCACAGTGGCGGTACAGCGTCAAGGTCATATAAATATATGCACTTCACATTTTAAAAACATTTATTTTCAAAATGGTGGTTATATAAATATTTTAAACTTATTATTTATATCTACGTTGTTATGGCCAATATCGACCAAACATGGTAAGTTGAAAGTGCATATTACAAGAATGAAATGTGCCAAAGCATATTCTGTTTTGTTTGCCATTTTGTAAGATAGCACCACATGCAAAAATAAATATTTATGTTTTATCTTGGGAAAACAAATAACCGATGCCTATCAGATTTGGGGAAAATGTAGTGCTGCGGTAGGTAATTTAAAAATGCGGTCATATAAACATTTTATATTAGTATTCTATTGGTACGAGACTATGTAACCAATTTGTATTTAACTTTGTACGCTGACATAATCTATTAATCAAACAATTGTGCCTATATAGTCTCTTTTTTCCGTTATTTTGTAAGATAGTGCCGCATGACTCAATACAGTTTTGTAATATCTAGGGCAACAATTGATTGTTATGTGCCCAGATGGACTATATGTATATTTTTTATTTGAATTCTCATTGTAAATATATGGCGTGATGTATCGTTGTAATCGCAATAATGTTTACNATATGTATATTTTTTATTTGAATTCTCATTGTAAATATATGGCGTGATGTATCGTTGTAATCGCAATAATGTTTACAGTACAGATATAAATAGTAGTTCAAATAGCTGTTTCTATAGTGATCAATAAATGTAAAATTAACGTTTCCGTAACTAAATAACAGTGTATCGTAGGTAGTGTGGGGGGAATGCCCGTCCAACACAAAAGGTATTGTGTAGTCACGGCTCCTTTGAAGGTCAGTGTATCTCCCTAATTCGATGCGTCCACAACTTCTGTGTGCGAAATTCTTCACAGTGGCTTAGAACTGCGAAAATAAGAAATATCGGGGGGTGGGGGGGATGGCTCTTTTATTTTTTAAATAAACATCAGTGTCAATGAGAAGTCAGAGACCATAAGGAAATTCCCCCTAAAAAATACAATAGTGTATTATAAAGTGTAATACAATCTGATCTTGATGTGTGAAATTTTGGTTGGAAGTTGTAATGCGAGGTATTAAGGCATATATTCTAGATATTGTGTAAGTTTTTGGTTATTTGGTGCATGTAAGTAGAATTTAGCGTCTGCAGGGCGACGCGGTAAGTTGGAAGGGAGAGGGAAGGCTTACCCTCTTTTTGGACAAGATCTTCGGAAATCGCGGCAATCAGACGGTATGCGGATTTTACAAAGGGGAGTCGGTAGTCATCGGCTATTGACGGTTAAGTGAGTGAAGCCCTCTAATTGGGAATAATAGTCAAGAAGTGTATTTTATTGAAGCCGCAGGCGTTAGGTTTCGAGCCCAGTTATTTTTATTTAAAAAATGTGGTGGGATGATAAAAATGACTGAGAGAATAACAGTAACTAGGGCCTCAAGAGTGCTCACTTTACCGTGAACAGCCTATAGCTCGCGAGGAGTTAAGATGCTCAGGATCAGCTGCAAGCCATCTTAGAGTATGTACTGTTAAAAAAATAAATCACTAATTCTACGGAAAAGTGCCGGTAAAATTTATGCAGAAGTGTTTGTTAACTCTCCATAAAATTACAGACACATTGATTGATTTTCAAAAATGGACTTTCCGTAAATTTCACAGAACATGCCGTCAATTCACATGCAAGTTATTTTTCAGATTTTTTTTTAAAGAGTCAGTGGAAAATCATTTATTTTCGTTTTGCGAATGTTCTATTTCTTACTAGGCATTACTAACACACTTATTATCTCCATGTTCTCATTTAAATTAATTATACATTTTTTTTTACAATTTATTAATAAAAAGTAAGTCAAAGTTCAGTTTATCCCAAAATTTAGATACCTTCATGTTAACAGAAGATTTAAACGTTTGTGATAAATTACATATTTAGGAAACAAACAAAAACAGAATAAATGGGATGATTTTTCAAAGGTTTCGTTTAAAAAGTGTGAAGAAACCGCGAATAGACTATAGGTCTACTAAAAAAAATTAAAAATTTATATCTGAACGAGACAATAAACATTACCAAATACGTACGATTTCTCATGCGGTTTCGTGTTATAACTTTGATATTTCTAGTACAGATATATAATCAACTTCTCTTAAAGTTAGTGTAGTTTTAAGTGTTGTCAAATACTACAGACGCCTGATGCGGCTTTTTNTGGCTTTTTGATTTTTGAAAGAATAGATCGCAGTAGCTTGGATAACCTAACTGCCGCTGAAACGATACTTTTCTGATTACAGTGGCGAAGAAAGGTTCGTGTAGACTCGGCGTTGTTCGTTCCCGAAACCCGAAGCTATGGGATGTACGGAAACTTTCCGTATTTCGCATTTACGGAGCCAGCTCCGCTTTTCGTTATTGCGGATTGCGTTTTCGTATATTTGCTGTACAATTAGGTAACAATTTCCTTAAATATAAGGACATTTTTATCACTGTGAAGAAACTGAAGTGATAGGATTTCATTTAGAACTGATTCACGAGGCGTGGTTGCTTGCATAATCCGTTTTACGCTCCCGGGAGTGTTCGCCGCAGAGTAATAGAGAGATCGCGTATGAGCGTTTGGTTGGAGCCCATGAAGTAATTTAAATCAGTTTGGTGGTGACTGAATTTACCGACTTACACGAACAGAACTATTTAAAGAACCTCGTATGTGTAACAGTTTATTCGTCCGTTTTTTAGTATTTACAACACATGCCCAAGAGAGAGCCGACACAATGAACCGACTACTACCAAACTTGGCAAAACAAATAGTGCTACAGTAGGCCATGTAAACTGTTTTAAGCGGGTCAGACTATGGTTTTCAAGAAGGTGGCTGTTTTATTTTTTTGTTTAGTATACTATATCTGCGAACCAATTAAAGCTATTTCAACCTATATATGTGTGCTGGTAGAATCAATGACAAAATTAAGAATTTTCTGCACCGACACTCTTTTGTCCGCCATTTTGTAAGATAATGCCATATGAAAAAAAAACNGACAAAATTAAGAATTTTCTGCACCGACACTCTTTTGTCCGCCATTTTGTAAGATAATGCCATATGAAAAAAAAAACTATTTCTAAATTTTCCTTTTAGTCAAATTATATCTTTCAGACACTTGTAAATATAAAAATTGCTGTGTGACTTATGCGCACAATTTTAAAGCTCTAAAGTTAACGGCTGAGGCCACAAAAAGTATATTTATTTGTGATGAATGCCTGCTGGAATGGCCTTAAAACGTGTTCTCTTTACNGACAAAATTAAGAATTTTCTGCACCGACACTCTTTTGTCCGCCATTTTGTAAGATAATGCCATATGAAAAAAAAACTATTTCTAAATTTTCCTTTTAGTCAAATTATATCTTTCAGACACTTGTAAATATAAAAATTGCTGTGTGACTTATGCGCACAATTTTAAAGCTCTAAAGTTTACGGCTGAGGCCACAAAAAGTATATTTATTTGTGATGAATGCCTGCTGGAATGGCCTTAAAACGTGTTCTCTTTACNTCACTCCCCCCCGCCCCTAATATAAACACGCCTGTTCACGATTAAGGCTACTTGTAAAATGTCTCTGCCCCTACCTACATGCACTTTAACGAGCACACTGAATGGCACGCACCCACTAAAGCTGGCGACAACAGAGGGAGAATACTTCCATATCTTAACGTTGAATTAAAATAATTAATCAATTTAAAACATTTGCATTGAAGTTATTTTCTTTTAGCTTTCCGTTTTTATATAATGTATTATAGGGGTATGAACAACAAAATTGTAAAATATTTACTTTTCTTATAATTTCACAGTTTTACTTTACCGACGCATGAATAAAATGATGCGGCATATGGCAATGTTAATTTCACATATGGTGGAATAATACATAAAACGTATACAAGTAGATCTTAAGGAGGGCTTTCAAAAATGTTCAGTTTACCGTCACAGCCTATACGCACCACTTCTCTACAACCGTTCTCTCTCTACTTACTAGCTTTTTCACCCCCCTCTTCCTCCAATCCACTGATAAAGAACAATATGATTCCCACTCATCTTTTTCCTGAAAAATACCATTAAATTAAAGGGTTAATACGGTGCCTATGCCGGCTTCGTCTCTCTCTTCTTAGTCATAGGTTAACTATAGGTACACACAGGGAGGTAGTCGTGGCCTCAATCGCGGTCGTGGCTGTTCAATTCATCTCTGCTGCGGTATACTGTACGCCTTCTTACGTGACTCCCCTTCCTCGTAAGAGTATAATGCTCAGCCCTGGACGTGCTTAGGTTGCGTCCTTACCTCTGACGCGCACGTAAAACTTATATTAGTTATAGTGTGTTAATAAAAAAAATCGCACCCACTTGTATGGTGCATTTCTTTGCTGTATACTCTTCTATCGCCTCCAAGGAGCAGCGAAGCTATAAACATGCCGAGTGACGAAATCAAAGCCATTGGCTGGCTAGTCTGTTCGCGGTATGGATGCGCCAGAAAATAGTACCACCGGAATTTAGAAATATTTTATGTAAAACGTAGTAATTTTAATTGTTATTTAAGTCATTTTATCTTCTATAATATTACAATACTTTGCATCCATGAAAGACTCTTTATGTCCTTGCAACTTGAAAATATTTTTTTTTGCTTTTTCGGTTAAAGCACATCAAATATGCGTTATTGTGCAAGATGGCGAACGCGGTGGCTAACGCTGAATTGCAACCATTTGTTGAAAGACACAGAAAGGGTGAACCCCTTTTTTCAAAGCAGACGTAAGAGAATTACGATTAATATCTTTAATAATACGTGTGACGATTACTTTGTATTACATATTACGTAAAATTATATATTTATTNAATTACGATTAATATCTTTAATAATACGTGTGACGATTACTTTGTATTACATATTACGTAAAATTATATATTTATTTTTTTTTATGTGAAAGAGAACAATGCTTGATTCTAACAGCTGATTTCTCTGACGAACGTGTCGATGGTCGGCAAAACAATGAACACCTGCCAGGTGTGCGAACAGGGGAAGAAGTAGTATAAGCTGCAACCTTCTAAATTATAGTATATCAAATATCACGGCCTCGATGTCCTGGCGGTTGGCATGCCGGCCCCACCACGACCACCCGGATGATATTTTCGGCCTATCCGATTCGGATTTTTTGCATGTGGAGAAATGAGTCGAATGTAGCGTACCAAATGGGACGTGAGAATTCTCCGGAACTCCTATTCACCCACACCTAGCAAGGCCGCGTAGTGAGGATCCTGTTAGGTTTTTAAAAATTTTCCCCATATTTTTAAGTATTTTATTTATTTAAATTCTTTTATATTTGATGTAAATTATTATTGATCATTCTGAGGAGCCTTTACTTAGTTAAAATTATAGTGTTTTTANATTCTTTTATATTTGATGTAAATTATTATTGATCATTCTGAGGAGCCTTTACTTAGTTAAAATTATAGTGTTTTTTAAAAAAATCGGTATTTGATAACCAAAAGTTTTTTTGCAAAAAATTTTAAAATTTTAAAAATAGGTTTTAGTTTGAGAAGTAGAAGTAAAATTATTTCTGTTCTGTCGAAAACTGCTGTGACGAATGAATAAGAAATAAGGGCAACGTTGCAAAGAAAAAATTTAATACAACTGACAAAAGTTTATGTAGCCTACAATGCGCGTAAAACATAATAGTAAGCAAGAAATATAAAATTTTTATGCAGAGTATATTACAAACACAAAAAAACATAACACTATGTTAACATCTAGCCTTGGTTTGTTACCCTACTCATCAGGATTAAAAAACTACATTTAATTGAGCATGCATAAATTGTATTAAAAACAGTACTTAAATTATCAATCTTATAAAAAACAGCGATTAAGTAAGAGTATGTACAATGCATGGCAAAAATTAAAAATTGCAGAAATACACACCATATTATCATCTGGTCCAGGTTTGGTATGATTTTCATAAAGATTAAAATAACTACATTTATTTAATTAACTATTCATCAATCGTGTAAAAACCGTTAATATAGGCAATATGTCCTACCTTGAGAAGAACCTGGGTTAGTTGTTTAAAGAACTACTGCACCACTTTAGAAAGCATTATGTCTGCAGGTGGATTGCAAATTTGCACAATAGCAGCTATATAATTAGATAATATATTGCTATATGAATGTATGCGTTGGGGCAAAGGTTATTGTCATTGCCATTACATACTTACAAAATGAAGTTAATCTGTAAGGTCAGTCACAAAAATTATTGTGCAAGAGAAATACATATAGCCACTGTAATATTCTAGCCAAATAAATACTGTGTGAAAATTTTTCCTGATAGTACACTAATAAAACTCTTCAATTTGCACAACACTATTCAACACGATTACCGCATCTAAATTGCACTACACACATAGCTAATAAAGAAACATTTAAGTTATCAATAGCTACCAGAAATAAAATTCGGTAAAGAGGGCATAGTGAGCATTAGTTATCAAGAAAATGTCTAATAAAACAAAAAAAATCCTTCCTCAAAATAACTTTTTAAAACTGTTTACACAAAAAGATTGTATCAAAAAGTAAAATAATTCATAATTATGAAATTGGAGGAATTTGCAACACCAGAATCCGCAAAAAATAATGTAAATCAGCATTTAATGTTCTTTGATGCTCTATACCTGGAAACTTTCAAAAGGCAGAGAATTTCTTTGGCCCAATTAATAAGCAGAGCATTCAAAACATGCTTTCGGGTTTGCCATGAACAAAATTACGTTTACTAGGTAAAATAATTTAAATGCCAAATCCAAGCAAAGTAGATTAGTTGTGTCTCTCTCTCGCTCTCTCTCTCTCTCTCACACACACAAACACACACACACACACACTCTCTCTCTCTCTCTTTCTGCGCAATGACGAAAAATTAACGTCAATACTTAACTGTTAAAATTATGATGAAAACTTAGATTTTGTCTTATCTTGTAGCCGGAACATTTTCTGTAGCAAAATAAAAAATAATTTATGATATATGTGCATGTTGTCTACTTGTCTTTAAACTTCCTTCATTATAGGCAACACAGGCCCATGCGTACCGTCTTCAGTCGTAGCTCCTCATTCTCACGCGCACTTGCTCTATGGAGTTTAATAAAACAGGGAATAGCACGTTCTAATCCTCTTCTGCACGGAGAATAATATTTTCTAAAGATTTCACCTTGAACAATAATTTTGTAGTACCTACAAAATATTTTTTTACCGGCCACTAAAGTTTAGTGGTGACGAGTAAATCGTTTAGTTTTCACCACAAAAATTATTTGGCTAGATGAATACTAACAAAACAATTTGTGGTTGCAACAAAAATAGTTTTTTCAGTGTGCTCATGGAAATAATGTATCGAGAACTTCTCGCCCATAGACGACCGGGTATTCAACTCGCGACTCTCATATTCACTTATATTCCAAATAAATTTCTGGCGGCCACGATGACCCCGTCCAGCTAGTACTATATCCTCTAAAAAAAAAAATATCGTTCTTGACTTTCATCGAAAAGTTGTTAAAGATAAACAATTTTCAAACAATGCCATTTTCAGAAACGGCGTATTACTGCTGAGTTCATAATTTCTTTCTATTGAAAATGAAAAAAATTAATATGTACAAATATTTGTAAAGAATCCTTTCCAAAATGATAACATTTCCTTTTTGCATTTAATGTAATTTAATTACAGAAAAAAAGGAAGCATACATATTTTTAACAATCAAAACCGTTTTAAATTTCCTTACGTCAAAACAATAGTGTTCTGATTATAAAGTTTCATACTTATAAAAGCAAAATAGATACGTCAGTCCAAAGTAAGCAAACTTTTGGCATCTTGCCAATATAAATGTCTGTAAAAACACTAACGCTTTTGTTTAAGGGTCTCCCTTAACAATAATAACACAAAAACATAATAAAACTATAACGTAATAACACTTTAAATACAGATGGTACACGACACATCGCAATTTTCTACACTAGAAAGGAAGTTGATACGAAAAAAATCTCTGCCAATGCGATTATGGTATTTTATATCGGCTAATTCTTAAGCATATTTACTTGTTTTAAATGACAATTTTATAACAGAATGTAATAATCTGGAACTTTGTGACTCCTGGTCTGTACAACAATATTTTTTTGATGTATTGTAAATACGGCTCTTGAAAGCAACAAAGAAACATTTTAATAGTTATGACACGAATATATTCTCGGAAAAATTTACAAAACATTTTCATACTGGACGTTTTCGCGGGGGGAAATCGCAGTGACAAAAAATCGCTTGATAATTTCTACTACTCCGAGGAAACCAGAACCGAACAACACCGGCTCACGACGCGAGACTTTGTGCAGGACTGTGTTGACTTTTCCTTCCAGCTCGCCTCGACAACCAAGTGAGAGCCGATCCCATTGCGTCTCATTTCACCCGCATTCACGAAGTTTCTCCCCACGCACCGCGGCCAAGAAAACCCTCCTCGCCGAACACAAACAAACAGTGCAAACTGAAACTGCCTCTAGCAACTTGACAAAGAAAAACATTCCGAACAACAGGCTAACAGCGACATGCAAAAGAACATAACTTTTGCACATTTTTATATAGGCTGTTCACAGTAAAGTGAGCACTTTTGAGTCCCTAGTTACTTTTTCCTTTCAGCCATTTTTTATTCTTTAACCATATTTTTAAGTAAATATTGCCATGTAGTTAATAAACACAGCGTGCATATTCCGACGCACCCGAACGTTAGCGCCAAAGGCTAAAATAAATAATATTTATTGACTTATTCCAAATGAGACGGCTTTCAAAAGTGCTAACTTTACCATGAACAGCCTAAAGTGATATTTAAGTAGTCGCACGACTCACAGGAGGACCTTAAATTACTGAGGAAGTTATGCACCCTTAAAGGATGTAGTTTTAAAATGCTTTTGTTTGGAAAAAAATAATAAAATCCGTAATATCATAGAACCAATGCAAGTGTAATTTTTTTTAAAGGAATTTTTTTGTTGAAATATACTTAACGGCCCTGCTTACCAAGCCGGCACACCGAACAATTTCAAACAAAATGTATTCTACGTTAAATTTCTTAAATAATGTTTCCATGTTAAAACATCTTGCCAATTATTTTTTTTTCAATCTTTTATCTAAAATGTATTATTGAAATTTACACATAACACAAATAAAATATGAGTAAATAATTGTTTACGAAAATAATTTTTAAAGTAATATTTTCTGATAAAGTTGAGTCAACAAGTTTTTTGTCCGCCCACACCACACACACACAAACACACACACACACTCGTCCGCCGTCGTCTCGCACCCTCTGCAGATGTCCGTTCTCGTAGACGCACTACAGCCATATGACTACCACAAAATCTCCCTGTTCTCAAGATGCGGCTGTATTTATAAAGCGCCAGCACCGGTCCATTACCCTCTCGACAAGCCGCGTTGCACCGACGAAAATGATTGCCATCCTCTCAATTCGTCAACTCCTCCGAAAAGCGGGAAGGGGGGAGGCTGTCAATCATTCCCCGCCGAGCTAACGTAGCTGTGAGCGGGTCTGCCTGAGGAAGGGGGACGGTCGAGGTGGGTCACTCCTTACCCGCTCCCAGTGTGGGACTCCGCGGTATCACCTGCTGTGTCCACATGCAAACGAATTATTTGAAGGCAAGGTTTACTACAAGTAACGATAGCCCTGTCACTTTTTTGAAGGGGGGGAAAAAACCACGTTTTCAACTGTTTGATAGTTAACGGGATCGTAACTCGACTGTTATTAACACACAACAGTTTCGTGCATGTTTTTTTGCCCTTTGTTATATACCAACAGCTGTGGGGAACTGTAGACACCTAGGCTCCCAGTAGGTAAAGAACCTAGGTGGAAATAGACTGTTTTTATTAATGTGTAAACACAGCTTGATGACGTAACTAATCTTCTAGGTATTAAATTACATAATTTGGTGACGTTACCGCCAAGTCGCTGCAAACATTGAAATTTTAAAAGTGAAAAGTTATTTTCTCCTGAGAAAATCATAGGCGAAAATTGTGGTTTTATTACTTTACATGGATGGATTTTGCAAAACTTCTATGGAATGTTACAAACTATCTCGAAAGTATATCGTCAAGTTTGGAGCTTTTAGGTGGCGCTTTTGAGTTGTAACTAAGCAATGGCAAAGCTCTTGTGCAACGTACACGTACATGGTACACGTTTTACGAGTATTAATTTGTCGGTTAGTTGTAGTACATTACATTTAGTATTTAACTTTACATTTTGATATTTACTGAAATTTTTTTTTGTATTGTTATGCGGTGGGAAAGTTGGTTTCCGTAACAATGAACTGACATTAAATAACAATTGGTGTCACTGAGAGCACTAAAATGTAAATAGTTTCACCAATATTTTAAATATAACTGTTATTATAAATATTTTCATCTATTCTCAACAGGTGCGATACATTGTCTGTTTTACAATGGGCTAGAAGATAAATCGTCTACACATTTACAAACATTCTGAATTCTAAGACGGGAGAAAATGTATTCCAATCCACGTTCGCAGTTATGTGTTCTGTTCACGAACGAAGGAATGAAGTGATATTTCTTTTGAATTGCTGCTATATATATATATATAAACTAAAAAATATATGTTTCTGTTTTAAAAATGGCGGAAAACAGACAAACTGTGTTTGTTTTCCGAGTATAAAAATAATTAACGTCAGCCAATATACAGAAAATTATAAAAAATTGCAATTATTTTGCAGGTATTTTTATTTTATTGATGGTGGTAGTTGCCAATTCTGTTCTTATTGAACAAACACAGTAGAGTATATTCATTACAGCAGTAGTGTAAAAATGGCATTTGTTTATTTTACTGAAAATCCACCGAGTGCAAGGTTAACTTCACTAAAATCGTTTACCTAGTATGTTTATCACTTGCATCGGAACAAACAGCGACATACTTATCGCGTTTGATTATTTCGTTGAGGCTAAAACTTTCCAAATTATAACAATTTGAATGGTGTTATCGTACGAGCAAAATTTTCCACTGCCCCATCAAAACAATACGTGAATCAAAATGACGCTGTTTCGTAAGAACAGCAAAACAGTGCCGTCCGATGAATGAAGTTGTAAAAAAAAAATATATATTTCTTCCCCCGAAATAAAATTAACAGGGCCCAGGTAGTATCACTTGGCAATAACAAAAATAAAACAGATTGGAATCACAACCGTAAAAAAGAAAGACTATGTGAGATCGTAACCCTGGCTATAATATTCTACACTGAGTACTGGACTAGTTATTGCCAGTGTTTCAGTTCCTGCTATCAAAGGAAACCGGAGGGAAATGAAATAAAAATATGTGCGTGGAAGTGGGGCTCGTAGAGTTTGTTTACAAGCATTGTTTTATTCTTCGAGCCAACAGCTGTGGCGGGATGCACAGTGGCCGCTCCACCTTTCTATAACTGTCGAAACGCACCCTACTTGAATGTAATTGACGATAAGACAACATAAGCCGCTGTAGCGCCTGCAGATGCCTAAGCCTCCTGATCCATGTCGCGCACTGACAACAATACACGCCTGCACCGCAGTGTCTGCTCGGCTGGGAGCCGCGCTCAGGAGAAACACTTGCTGTGCGTCATTCAGGTTCGCGTCTCTCTATAAACACATTACGCTACGAGTTTCATTATATAGTTGTCTCACTTCACATCAAGAAATAACCTCGCGAATTTTAAAACAGGTGAACACGGAAAACCTCTTACTGTTTGCCTGTATACGACAACATTTAGTTTTGTGGCTAGGTGTTATTGTTTTATGCCTTATTTGGGCATCCTGAGTAATAACACAACGCTCATAATAAGGTAATTTAGGGATACATAGAAATATTTTCTTTTGTTGTACGCAACTCATGTATAAAATATTTTTTTTAATAACTATCAAGAATTTACTGGAAGTACACCCTTGAAAGCAAATAATAAATTTTTAAAAAAAACTGTATTGTGGTGATAATAACATTATATTTGGGGTCACAAATTTTTTTGTCAATATAGATGACAAAGTTTTTTATGTCACGAAAATATTTTTGTAATTTCAAGGACTTAATGGTAACCAGTAAATTCAATGTGTTGGTAGGCAATAATACTTTCATTAGTGGCATCAAAAATGCTGTGATACTGAAAGCAATAGAGAGAGAGAGAGAGATAGAGAGAGAGAGAGAGAAAGAGAGATAGGCAATTAAAATTTTATTAGTCTCATTAAAAATGCTGTGATGCTGGTTGCNTAGAGAGAGAGAGAGAGAGAGAGAGAGAGAAAGAGAGATAGGCAATTAAAATTTTATTAGTCTCATTAAAAATGCTGTGATGCTGGTTGCAATACTGATAAGTGGTGCTCATAAAAATGTTTTGCAGGTTTTGCGTTGCTGTGGTTTAACGAGAGCAGGATGGAAGAAATCAGCCAAGGCCTTCATTGAAGTAACCAGCAACCGTTTGGAGTAATTTCGTACAGCCCTACAAAACCAAAAACATGATTGCCGCACCAGGAATCGATCACATTTCCTCTCCAATGCGATTGTAGTGTGTTAACACTGCGACACCTCGCTCAGTTTGGCGGGCGCTGACTTGAGCATGCACGTACCTCGAATCAAACACGTAACAAACACACGTTCCAAGGCCTGAAAATTACACAGAAGTCCTTTTGTGGAATAATTTTTGTGTAACATGCAATTACTTGGAATAAAGGGCCAAGTTGTCCATCCACGATTCCATGAAAATATCGTTCATGAATTCGTTCGTAACCTGGTTCAAGAAAACGAACACGGACAAATATGGAGTAGTGGTCAGATCAGAAAGTGGCCACTTCTAATACGCCAGCGCGCATGCGCAGAATATAACGTGTGTGGTTTTACATTCGCAGAAAACTGTTCTACTCAGGATGCGAATGCTATTGCTGCCAAATGAATATTTGGTGGCATTCAATCAATATATATTTAAATAAACAAATATATTAGTAAGCAGTAAATTACTTAAGTACTTATACATTCTATTTGTTACTATGCACCACAATAATTTTTTTACTAGCAACAAAATTTCGCCTTGGAAAACATCGACCAGATCACTTTTGTAATTACATGTTGTCGACACCGAGGTGCCGCGGGTTTTGACCAAGGCTGCTCCTCCTGCGCCTGATCCATAAAGGTACAGCAGGAGACATCTTACTGAGCAGTTAGAGGGGAGTGCAGATCAGGACTTCCCATAAACATTCAGGCTTATTGATTGTGCCACTTCAGGCTGTATATATAATGTATACTTATTATCACATCAGGCTGTTATATGTGTGCACTCCCCCACCAGACAGGACAAAGTCCATAACCATGAATTATTTTGAGCTCGGTCAAGGCTCTAATTGACAGCAGTTGAATGCTGCCAATAGAAAGAGTGACGCCTTTTCAAATCGCAGTGGGTGTATGTTCTCCACCCGAGGGTGGTTCCACCTCACCTGTCAACAGCAGAGTACGGAGTTGAATCCGTACGTGCCACCTTGATGGGGCCGAGGACTATCCACCTCTACGAACCCGCTTCGTAAACGAGTCCTCTTAATAGGTGGACCAGACCGACGACCCTTCGTTAGCGAGCACCAACCCTTCGAAACCAACACCGAGAGAAGCCAGCACGCTTGCTTTCCACGGCAGCGGCTCACGTACATACAGTGCCAGCCCTCTAAGCAAGTACCCACCTCCATATCTCCTTCCAAGCAGAAGGTTCAACGAGTGCCACCCAGAGTCTGACCCACGATCAGCACGGCCTAAGCCGGGGCTTTCACACTGATCCTCTAGGTACCCACAATTTTCAGACATGCTCGCTGAGTTTTCACCCAGAACAGCCCAACTCCTCCAGGACGCCCGACAATCCCTTCGTAGGAGCTCCGCCATCCCGAGATCAGCACAACTTGCCAGGTCAGGCCTCAGCTTGGGAGTGCAATTCGTTTCGCGGGTCTTCACCGCAAGGCGAAGAATACATACAGCCTCTGGACGACTGCACATAACCTCGCCGTAACTGGTTATCTGTGCACAGACAGGCCGTTACCGCCTTCAATCGTCCTCACTCCGTTAGCCATGGCACGGCCGCCATGTTACCAGCCCATACCACGAGGAGGTGGAGATGGACTTGAGCAGTGCTAGGCTATATATTCGCATCACTGCCCCATTAAGGGGTTAAGTTGGCAGCCTTCGCAGTGGTTGGGGAACACCCAAAAAGATCACTACTTCTTATGAGTGGACCCCACCGGAGTTCGCCGAAGCTCACTCTTACACTTGCGCCGGTTTACCACCGCTAGGGCTTGTAACCAGGGTTAGGACAGATAGGGGCAGACATTCCTTAACCGTCACGACTGCCCCACCAGATATTCAGATTCCAGACTTCCCCTTACTGGGCGGATGGACGAGCAGCATCCGGTTTTCAGGCACCCGGTCCCCTCACCATACAACCATTACAGGTTGGATGCTTGACCAGGGCCTATACCCAACCCGGGCTCACAGGGCCATTTTGTAATTACTAACGGAACTTTTATTTTAGAGTACAGGCTGTGAAAGCGGCACAACTGAAATATGTAGTTACAGAGAAAGATGTCGCTGTAAATCCGCCAGTCAACGGCGAGAATACGCTGGGGTGATGCGCTACATCGGTTCAGCAGTGAGCGTATGGGGCTGAGTGGACTGACATTTTGTATACGTCTTTGGTAAGAGTGGAGTGGAGTTATTCGTGTGGCTCTTGACGACGAGGTCTTGAGAGCCGATGAAATCGAAGCGAGGTGAAAATGAAGCATGGAGCAGTGCCGTAATGCAAGGGTGTGGGAAACGGCAGATCCCCAAGGAAAACCGTCCTTCACGATTCCGACGTACGAAAATCCGGGAGCAAGCCAGCAGGGGAAACGAACCCATTTTACCTGGGTGGGAGGCGAGTGATCTATCCACTACACTACCGTGGCCCCAACGTATTTGGTACAAGATCGCACGGTTGACATTGTTCCTATTTAAATATTGGCTGTGTTCTCTTACTTTGACCTTCACGTAATCAATAAAAAAATGAATAATTTATCACATAAAACTGACATGCATACATGTGAACGAACGCTACAAAACAAAGATAGACTTCCCCCGAAATCAGTTTCTCAATCAAGGAGATTAAAATAAACCTTTCTATGACTCGGACTAGAAACGTATTTTCCTGCATTATTTTGAGAACTTTTCTTCATTACTCTCACACGTAGTAATTATGGAAATTTTTTTTTAAGTATTTCAGAATAAGGCAAGTGTGCAAGAAAACTAACTTGTAAAATTTTGTTCTACATTACTGAGAAACCCGCAAGAATCGAAGATTTTTTTATTATAATTTTTTTAAATTTTGTATCAAGTTAACATAATGTTACTTCTATAGCCGTGATGTGAAGCTTCATTTGCTTCTTCGCGAAGTACAGTCAAAGTACTAAATTAAATTTCCGGACTGCCCGTTTGAACAAACGCAGTTTGATCTGTCAGCCAGCTGCGCGGAATCACGTATTCCCCAGCAAGTTGCCGACCTCTGTGAACACGTCGGGCGAGGCGTCAGGTCGGAAGAACAGAGATAAACCTCGAACGGGAACACGGGCTGAAAAATAACACAGCTTCCGTTCCCAGTTTGTCCTTGCAGCGTAATTAAAGTACTTCTGCCCGGATTGCTCGCGGAATCGCAAGAGGACCTCCGCAGAGCGTGTTTGAGAAACAGTGGCGAGGGGGAAATTTCCCCAGGACACACGAAAGCGGCGAGGGGCAGCCGGGCGTGCCAGAACACATTTATAAGTGCCAGTATAACGCAAAAAGAGCGCTATATAATACGTGGCGACAAAGGAAATATTAAAACTGGAAACGGTATACATCGGCCTGTCACGGGGGAATGACCTTAAAGTGTTTTTTAAGATGTTATAAAACAGCGCGTGAAAGAAATGGCCGCCACGAGCGGGGTATAATGAGGAAAAGAGGTAGGAAAGGAAGAAACAGAAAACCATGGGGCTAGAGTAAATGGAAAGAGTTCTTTTTCTTCTTCCTTAACCTGACAGTCGTTTTGGAAGAGAAAAGGATTTAAATTTTAAAAATGACATTACGTTCCTCAGCAAATTATTCTCGTTTGTGTGAAAAATATTTTTAATGTATTTAAAGTGGTGAAATACGGTTGACAAACAGCTTTGGGGAATAAATATACAGGCACGTCTTATGCTAAAGAAAATATGTTCATTTTCCTATTTCATCGTCAGTCTGAAACCAACAAACGATTTTTTTTTCCAAATGTCTCTAACATGATTGAAATAACGATGAGCTATCACTACGGATCAAGGATTAAATGTTATATTTAGCCACAGACTATTAAGTAACAGGTGCACAATCTTCAAGTTTCTGTCTTAATGGCAGGCAGGTGATAATGTCCATGGTAATGGAGAAGTACTACAGTATTTCTAGTCTGTCTCAAAAATTATTTAGTTATATTATATAAACGACACTGCACTTACCCAGTCCTGAATAAATATCACATTTATTTTGTGAAAAATAATTTTCTTTAAAATTATTAAAAGCTGTATAGTTTTAATTTTTATTTCGTCCAGTGACTTTGGCCGTACATTCCTTCCATCGAGGACTGACATATTTATTCTTGCAGCATTACAGATGTCTGTAGATTCGCAAATTCACACTTTGTAAATCTACAGTGTCTGTTGTAATTTTATATCACAGAGTGTTATGTAATAAATTAATTTATATTTTTATTGGACATACATAGTTGGAGATACGTCAGCAGAGCGTTTGAATATCATTACTGGCCACCACATGTATTCGAAATTTCAGTTTAGATCAATTTTTCTTTCCTCTCAGTTTATTTTTGACCCAATAAATTAGTTTTTTGTTATGTTGTAGATTATAAAAGTTTCGAAACAACGAAATATATATCTACAAGGCAAATCTTATTCAGCTTTAATGAAAAGATTAAATATCGATTCTGAAATAAGAAACAATTTTAATACCTGTTACGAAAATCACGTTGCTGTTAAATATCAAGACATCAGCGAGAGGCACCAGATTGGATAAACAACTCGGAATTAATCTGCGAATGCGGACGTGTTGGAATTTACGCCGCCCTCGGTGGTTCACCAATATACCAACCATCTAACTCATGTCCGATGACTCCGTACGAGCGGATGCACAAGCCCGCAGATAAGTCGTAATTTAGCAGTAGATTGGTTTGCTTTAACTGCTGCAGAGACGCTTTCAAATTAATCATACACCGCATCCCTTCGAGGCACATGCTTTCGTAAACTTTAATTAGTAAGTATAAAAAGAATAAACGTTCTGGCTGTGGAAACTAGTTACGAAAATTAATTTGGTTCATGAGGTTGCTAGTAAGTAGTCTTTTCAACGCAAAGTTAAATTTTAATTTGATTAGTAACAACACAACACTAACGATGTTGAATCGTATTATAATTCCTAATTTAATTTGATTATAATACCAGAAAGATACTAATTTATATTTTTCTACATTATTTAAGTTTTAACGGCAATGACAACCCAGCTTTCTAAATACACAGTTGCTCGTGTATTTTAAATACTGTAATAATATGGTTTTGCTTTAGGATCACACCTAGTTTCTCTCTTTATTTTCACAGAAAAAATATCTTAAACTGACAGACACTGGTTTATTTGTAAACCTTGAGCAACCCAAATTCTGCTTCGAAAAAAAAATGTAATGATATAAAGACAGAAGGATAGTAGTGGTAGATAAGTCAATAACCAAACAGTTAACTTACAAACCTAGTACTGATGCGAATAACCATACAATTATGTCATGTTTCAAATATTACGTGTGCAGTCGACATCACCTTAGTCCTAATTCGTGGAAGTTAAACCCCTTCCGAGAGTTTCTGAAGACTAGTTGTTGTACATGGCCTGGAAAATATACTTTTTTTTTTCACAGTATCAATTTTAGAAGATTTATAATGACTGTTGCAATTATAAAATAAATGAACTTGTAAAATGCTATTGATTATATTAGCCATAAAATATGATAGTTATTATTTTAATTTTTAAGTATTGAATCTTTTTAAAATTACCCACATTTAACATTTGCTACATATGTATTTCTTGCAGTACCTCATAGAAAATTATTAACAAATATTTTCCAAGTTTATGTTTTTAAAAAGAATTAGTGTATAGTAGTTTGATTAAAATACTTTAAATTATATCCAATGTTTGTTTGTGTATTGGTTGCTGCATTTATTTTTATTCACTTTTCATACCGATACGGATTATCATTGGTCCCGAATATTTTAGGTTTTTGCCAGACTGCTTTCGGGTGACAGAGGCATTGCAACGGCGCGCGTTTTCAAGTCTTGGGTTCCCAGAAATTAATTATAGGAAATTTTATTGCCTCTACTAGAAATAACTTTTTGAATTAAACCAGTTACATTCTAGTTATAATAAAGATTTTTCATAGATTTGGGTGTCTGAATGAGGTTTACATGCTTATTTAGGAATTAAAAAATCCTGCTTTAAATTATTACATGTTGAAGTAATCATTTACTATTCACATACAAACATAAATAACTAAAGAACACACTTCAAAATTTATGTTTTCAGAGCAGCCCTTTTGAGAGAGAAATGGGTGTAATTTTATATCTGATAATTGTTTTTTTGGAATTTTTGAAAAATTGCTTTAATGTACAGGATATGTATGCAATATTTTTTCTAATTTGTTTTTATTCTGTGACTATCATATTTTTGTCACGAGAAGTGAAAAAGTGATACCCTCTAACCAACGTTATGCCTTGAAAAGACAAAATTTTATAAATAAATCTCACCAATTTAGTGAAACATGGAGTACAGTTCTCTTCCTTAAGATAAGATGTCAGCTACTTTTCTGTATTTTTCCCATTTTCAAAATTAAATTTAGGAAAAAAAAAAAAGGAAAATGGGCACTGAAAACATAAAAACCGAACCTCTGATAAAATTATGGCATAGTTAAACTACAGTTAAAATCACGCANAGGAAAATGGGCACTGAAAACATAAAAACCGAACCTCTGATAAAATTATGGCATAGTTAAACTACAGTTAAAATCACGCATACCTTTTTACAAATTCGCTTTAAAATTACCTATGCTGGAGGTTGTCCTTACACGCTCTTGGAATTTCCGAGTTCAAAGAAATAAAAATTGTTACAATACGGTAAAATTTAGCTAAAAAAAAATTCTATATTTTAGTCGCCATTTCGATGCAATGGTGATTTATATTGATTCGCTGTTGATTCCGTTACCGCAGGCACTGACTGCCACGGGACTGCAATTTCAGTAGCACCTTGCGAGTTGAAAATAGAGTGACTAGCATTTCGCTGATTGAAGTACGTAATTGGTTTGAGCTGCAGAGACGGGAGGGGGGGGGGAGCAGGATG
>NQII01000579.1:218266-231341 GCA_002778355.1 Clitarchus hookeri
GGGGGGGGGGGGGGGGGGGGGGGGGAGCAGGATGTGTCTGATAGGCGACTGTTCAGCTGAGCTTATTATCGCTCGCGGTAAGGTTCATTCTACTCAGGATAGGAATCTCAGTGCTGGCGATTTGGCAACTAAACATTCTCGCCACCAGGTACCACTGGTGGCACACGTGTACCGGATTTTTCCTTTCCGTGTGTAAGAAAATGGGATAAATGCAATGTTCACTAAATGAACGTAATTGTATAAAATCTTCCGATTTGTATTGTGTTAGGTCCTGCAGAAGACACTTTGTTCTTCGTGCTATATGGGGAATATCGCAAAATATATTGACTTTCTGTTAATTATTTTGTCGTAGATTGGATTTAGCAAGACGTATGCTTGCACAATTACATTATTTATACGTCATAATTGAATCAAAAAAATATAATAGTGAAATTAATAAAAATATAATTTTTAGGGCTTTCCTGTGTAGTTTCCATAAACGAAACGAGAAAAGTACGAAGTTCCATTTGATAACAACAATGTCTTTTTCGCACTTAAATTTGTGTCTTTTCCCATTGGATTAAAAAAAACTTATGACCGCCCAATGGCATATACAGTTGTGTTTGCTTGCTCTTGTAAACACCATTGGAGGGCGTGAATTAATAGTAACGAACCAAATTTAATGCTTAAAATTTTGGCTGGAGTAAATATATATTACAATTCGAGCCGAAAACGAGCTTTTACACACAATAATATATAATTTATCCATTAATCGCCAACATAAAAGTGACCTCTTCGGAACGCCAGCGCACATTATGGAGGTAAGTTTCCCTATTCCAGAATTTCCCATAAGAAGTTTCTTTTTGTTCTCAACCTGAGTGGAATAAATTATACCTAAAATAACCCTCAATCAATCAAAGGGTGGCCTTATATGTGCATGGGAAAATTATGAAGCAAGTCCGTGATGTTGTGACACCAAAACATTGAAATCTTAACCTGTGAGCAGAAAAATGCAGCTACCGTTTAAAAGCATGACAATGCTTGGCTCAAAAGTTCAGTTAAAGAAGTTTTATTTGTTTGAAACAGCTGTCGCAGTAAACATTCGTTTGGTGCGTAGACGAACAACCACATTTTCATAGTTTTGGGTGTCGCAATAAGACGATGTTCGAAAGTGTAGCTTCTCTGTCTCAAATAAGTTGGCCAGATTCTGAGAGTCAGCGAGAAGCAACTTGACGTATATGAAACAAACAAAGTGCCATTTACAGAATACTGTATCAGCTGATGCACGAACAAACAAAAGTTAATATTACGTTGGCTATTCTGAGTTCACTGCCGACGTACATTAGACAAGCAGAAATTACGCATTAAGAAAGAGTTCCTAGATTAATTAATACATTTCATTTTACGTGGTCATAAAACAGCGGTTTTTGGTGCTAGAAACTAAACTTCGTGGTAAAGTAGAAATGTATAGATGTTCAAAATGAAAGGCGCATTAAAACGATCCGTATTCAAATGAAACCCAATTTCAAAACCTTTCTTCACGTCTTATCACCCCGCTTTCCTTACGGGCTTGATATTAATTCCAAAAGCATACAGATATATTGCATAATATTGTTGAATTATTTTTTCTAATAATTTGACGAAATATATTTTTAATTCGTGTCGTTCCGAGCCAGTAATAGAAAAACAGTAAACACAAAAAATACGTGATCTATTGAGCAAAGCAAGTGGCTCAGGCCTCACTCTGTCATGTTGTGCGCGCCATCTATCGGATCTTTTCTGAAGCATTACCAGACAGAAAATAATAGCGTTCATGTGCAATATATAGTAAATTTAGGAACATATACCAATAGTTTTATTTTTCGCGAGCTCTGTATATATTTAAAGTAACATATATTTCGTGTACATTGATTTTAAATACAAGTAATTTTTATTCGGCAGGTAATCTTTCGTCTTCGTAAATAATACGCCATATTGTTCTCCGAAAACCCATTTCCTAGTTTCCGAAGAAAGTGGGACACGCGTGAATAGTTTTTAAGCAATTATAACGTTATTCCACGACACATATTTCTAACTCAAATATACAGGGGATGGACAAAATNGAATAGTTTTTAAGCAATTATAACGTTATTCCACGACACATATTTCTAACTCAAATATACAGGGGATGGACAAAATCATATGAACACCATGCAATATACTACATTTTGTTGCATGTTGGCAACACTGCTTCCGTGTAAATAATGCGACGCGTATGTATTGCACAGTTTACGTGCCAAGTCTTGTAGGTTATATTTCAGTGTATTATACGCTTTGTTCTGCGACGGTTAAAACAGGTGATCGGTGAAATGTGTGATCTCTCAGACTTCGAAAGAAAGCATATCGTTGGTGCTTGGTTAGCGGGAGCGTCTGTAACGAAAACAGCTGAATTTTTTAACGTTTTGACGAGCGACAGTATTCANTGTATTGTGTTAGGTCCTGCAGAAGACACTTTGTTCTTCGTGCTATATGGGGAATATCGCAAAATATATTGACTTACTGTTAATTATTTTGTCGTAGATTGGATTTAGCAAAACGTATGCTTGCACAATTACATTATTTATACGTCAGAATTGAATCAAAAAAATATAATAGTGAAATTAATAAAAATATAATTTTTAGGGCTTTCCTGTGCAGTTTCCATAAACGAAACGAGAAAAGTACGAAGTTCCATTTGATAACAACAATGTCTTTTTCGCACATAAATTTGTGACTTTTCCCATTGGATTAAAAAAACTTATGAGCGCCCAATGGCATTTACAGTTGTGTTTGTTTGCTCTTGTAAACACCATTGGAGGGCGCGAATTAATAGTAACGAACCAAATTTAATGCTTAAAATTTTGGCTGGAGTAAGTATATATTACAATTCGAGCCGAAAACGAGCTTTTACACACAATAATATATAATTTATCCATTAATCGCCAGCATAAAAGTGACCTCTTCGGAACGCCAGCGCACATTATGGAGGTAAGTTTCCCTATTCCAGAATTTCCCATAAGAAGTTTCTTTTTGTTCTCAACCTGAGTGGAATAAATTCTACCTAAAATAACCCTCAATCAATCAAAGGGTGGCCTTATATGTGCATGGGAAAATAATGAAGCAAGTCCGAGATGTTGTGACACCAAAACATTGAAATCTTAACCTGTGAGCAGAAAAATGCAGCTACCGTCTAAAAGCATGTCAATGCTTGGCTCGAAAGTTCAGTTAAAGAAGTTTTATTTGTTTGAAACAGCTGTCGCAGTAAACATTCGTTTGGTGCGTAGACGAACAACCACATTTTCATTGTTTTGGGTGTCGCAATAAGACGATGTTTGAAAGTGTAGCTTCTCTGTCTCAAATAAGTTGGCCAGATTCTGACAGTCAGTGAGAGGCAACTTGACGTATATGAAACAAACAAAGTGCCATTTACAAAATACTGTATCAGCTGATGCACAAACAAACAAAAGTTAATATTACGTTGGCTATTCTGAGTTCACTGCCGACGTACATTATACAAGCAGAAATTACGCAATAAGAAAGAGTTCCTAGATTAATTATTACATTTCATTTTACGTGGTCATAAAACAGCGGTTTTTAGTGCTAGAAACTAAACTTCGTGTTAAAGTTGAAATGTATAGGTGTTCAAAATGAAAGGCACATTAAAATGATCCGTATTCAAATGAAACCCAATTTCAAAACCTTTCTTCACGTCTTATCACCCCGCTTTCCTTACGAGATTGATATTAATTCCAAAAGCATACAGATATATTGCATAATTTTGTTGAATTATTTTTCTAATAATTTGACGAAATATATTTTTAATTCGTGTCGTTCCGAGCCAGTAATAGAAAAACAGTAAACACAAAAAATACGTAATCTATTGAGCAAAGCAAGTGGCTCAGGCCTCACTTTGTCATGTTGTGCGCGCCATCTATCGGATCTTTTCTGAAGCATTACCAGACAGAAAATAATAGCGTTCATGTGCAATATATAGTAAATTTAGGAACATATACCAATAGTTTTATTTTTCGCGAGCTCTGTATATATTTAAAGTAACATATATTTCGTGTACATTGATTTTAAATACAAGTAATTTTTATTCGGCAGGTAATCTTTCGTCTTCGTAAATAATACGCCATATTGTTCTCCGAAAACCCATTTCCTAGTTTCCGAAGAAAGTGGGACACGCGTGAATAGTTTTTAAGCAATTATAACGTTATTCCACGACACATATTTCTAACTCAAATATACAGGGGATGGACAAAATCATATGAACACCATGCAATATACTACATTTTGTTGCATGTTGGCAACACTGCTTCCGTGTAAATAATGCGACGCGTATGTATTGCACAGTTTACGTGCCAAGTCTTGTAGGTTATATTTCAGTGTATTATACGCTTTGTTCTGCGACGGTTAAAACAAGTGATCGGTGAAATGTGTGATCTCTCAGACTTCGAAAGAAAGCATATCTTTGGTGCTTGGTTAGCGGGAGCGTCTGTAACGAAAACAGCTGAATTTTTTAACGTTTTGACGAGCGACAGTATTCACGGTAATGACAGCATACACAAAACATGGTAAAACATCATCGGCGAAGAGGAATAGTGGGCGAAACCCAAAGTTAACTGACAGAGACCGAAAAAAATCAAAAATAATTGTGGCCAGACAACATAAAACTACCGCGGAAAAAGTGACAGCAGAACTCAACACTCACTTGAGTAATACTGTTTCGACAAAAACAGTACGGCGGGAGCTTCATATAGCTAACATTCATGGAAGGGCTGCAATTGCGAAACTCTTTATAACGGAAGCCAATGCTAAGCTGCGAAAGAAGTGATGCCACGATCATAAAACCTGGACACTTGATGATTTGAAGAATGTGGTATGGTCGGATGAATCATCGTTTACATTTTTTCCTACAAACGGCCGGGTTTATGTATGGAGAACCCCAAAAGAAGCCTACGATCCGGACTGCCTGCTTCCTACAGTCAAGCATGGGGGAGATTCCGTTATGGTTTGGGCGGCTATATCGTGGTATTCATCTGGTCCTCTCATTCACATCACTGCCCGGATTACTGAGAATGAATATTTCGACATCCTCAATGATGAAGTTCTTATTGTGGCCAGCATGTTGATGCCAAATACTGCCAAATTCCAAGATGATAATGCGCCCACACACACAGCCAAAAATGTTCAGTCTTGGTTTGAGGAGCATCAGAATATCATAAAACATATTCCCTGGCCAGACCTCAACATAATTGAACCGTTATGGTGAGTTTTAGAGCAGAGAGTGAGGAGCAGATTTCCATATCCAACATTATTGAAGCAATTGGTGGATGTATCGGTACAAGAATGGGACAACATTCAGTTGGAAACTATTCAGACATTCTACGAATCTATTCCGCGAAGAACTGCAGCGGTTCTAAATGCAAATGGTGGCCCAACACCTTATTAATAAATAAATATTGTGTGCATGTCAGGTGTTCATATTATTTGGTCCATCTCCTGTATTAGCTATTATGTCCAACGTGTGATAATAGCTACAACTACCGTCTCGCAAATATTATCCCAAATTCACTGTCTCGGACAAATTAAAAAGAGTTAGCAAATATTAAAAAAATTTTTAAGGTTTTATATTTTTACTTTTATAACCTACTAATTTTTTTAGACACATATCAGTCTAAAAATTTTTAAAATTTGTTTAGCATTACAGTACAATGGCAAGTGGATTAGCTGACAGCGTGTTGATACAAAATACAGCCTCCACTTGACGCACCAGCTGATGGCGGAAGGATACGTAGTCAGATGTAGTCAGATGTAAACAGTGGCGATACTTTCGCAGACCTGTCATAATCTGGTCAACTTATATGAGACAGAGTTATAGCAAGCCATCTCCTATGACTAGAGTTCAATGACCTGCAGGCTAGACTCTATAGTCTTATGTACAAATACGCCGATGTCAACTGCACATTGGTTGTCTGCTGTAAAAGTGGAAGGCGACTATTGGGCCGGTGTTCTCCAGGAGGTGTCAAACACCGCCTGGACCAGTTGCTAAATTTACATAAGCACACGTGTTTTTCAGTCTAGCTTGTCCCAAAATGAGTTCGCGGATTCTTCAGGTCTCTCAACCTGACCGTTCCTACCCCTTGCCTGTAATACTAGTTGAATAATGCTTTGTTCGATTTCAGTGTCATGTGCCCCTGACCTGTTGCCCTTAATCCCTTACCGTGTCATGAGCCCTTAGCCCTTTTTCCCTTCGAGAGAAATATTCGTGTGTGAATTCGAACGCCTTTATTCGTATCCACCACGAATATCGTTCCGTAGACATTCACTCTGCGTGAGCTTCATCTGTCTTTGTGACGTCAGCAACTGTTTTCTGCGATCGTGCAAAATTTTAAACACTCACGATACAAATGAAATATTTCAAACAGTTGAGCATCGTAAAATGATCTAGGGCTCGAGAAATGCAAGTGATTCGTGCCCTCGGCTTAAAGGGGACATTTTTTAGGGCGAATGCGTACCCTTGCTGTGAATTCGAACAGCGGCAGTTGATGAACTTTTCTAGAGCACGAAGCCAGATATGGGCCCTTAGATGGTGAAATCGATAGCAGCCTGAGTGGTTTTTGTAGATGAAACTATAGTCTGTTCATAGTTACTTCAAACTTTTCTGAAACCCTGCTTAAGTGATCATTTTATGCTATTAGTCCGCTTCATACAAACAAAGCCTTGCCTAGTCAAAAAAATCATACTATATGGAAAACGCACCGCATTCGTGCGCATTCACTTTAATAATATTTTTTCATGAGAACTATTTATTTTACCAATCATAACCAATACACCTATTTTAACGCTGTGTTTATTCGTGTAAATTATCAATTAAATGTTATGATTTATGTATTAAACAGATGTTAATTTCAATTTAAGCTAAAGTAAGACGATTTTATGTTTATAGAAGTATGAAACTCCCCGCGGTATGTAGCGTATTTAGGAAAAAAGCAAACACGTCAAGCATGGAGTGATTTTTACTAAGGTTTAATTCGAAAAGTGCGAAGGAACCGAGAACAGACCATGTATAGCGTAGGAGACAGTTGGGTGACAAGTGGCTGGTCTTCGCGTGCGCACGCATGGGTCCACGACCTCGACTGTCCGCAGACGTTTGTGAAATATGCACGGGATGCACTCAGCTGTANGTGCTTGTTTATCCGGGCGCAAAGTGCCGAGTTCCGCGGTGGGACGGAAATTTATTCAACAGCACCCTCCACCCCCCTCCTGTACCCGGATAATCTACCCAAGACCCACGTGTCCCCTCCTCCCCCCGGCATCATCATAACGCGAGATGCACGAGCGGTCGTGTTGCCGGCGCTGTCCTAATTAAATCCGCCTGCGAAATAAACCATGAGCGCCTAACCGCGCCTAGGGTTTTTTTGCGCTCCACTACAGCGGCGGCAAAACGTTGCGCTACCACGGCAGTCCCCGTGGGGTACCCGGGCGCGCATGTTATCACATTTGAAGCCAAATTGACACTTTTGAAGTGGCCGCGTCTCTTCCGCGCTGGAGTGGAGTGTAGAGATTTGGGCGGCTCTTAACATCGAGGTCTTCAGAGCCGGATGAGGGTGCGCTGATTTGGAGCAATTTGAACTGTTTCGATCGTATAGCACACTGCCGTTTGTCAGAACCAATATACACGTGTTTGTGTTTAAAGTTATCTGCAGCAGCTGTTAATGAGACGGAAGAATATAAGTCTCAACAGTGCATGTTGTCTTCCGCCACGTGTCTTTAATGCTGCTGGAGGAATTCAACACTCCGAGAAAAAGGTTTGTCCCAGCCAACGAAATACGTTTTGTGTAAAGCAAAACATACTTAGCAGCCCCATAAAATTTTTTTTTAGAGTTTGTGTGTGAGTGAAGAGTTTCTGGTGGCTCTTAACATCGTGGTATTGAGAGCCGATGAGGGTGAAGCGAGATGAGTATGGAGCAGCGCCAGAATGCAAGGGCGGGGGAAACGGGAGAACCTCGAGAAAATCCCCTGACCAGCGGCATCGTCAGACACGATTCCCACATGCGAATTTTGTTGGGTAAACCAAATTTTGAAAAGCAACAAAATTAATTTTGTTTTTCTAACAAAATACACGTTTGACTAAACAAAGCCTCGATTTTGGGGCATAAAAATTAGACAGTCAACAAAATATTTATTTGAATAAACTGGACTCATTTCATTGCCTTCGTTGTAAAATACTGTTCGAGAGTTTGTTTGTAATTTTTGTGAGAATTATGAAAGTAACAGTGTTTCTAATGCATTTATTTATGCTTAATAATGATATAAAATCCGAATAAAACAAGTTCAGCAGGAAACTGAAACATAAGGGCTGTAAAACTTAAAATCCATTTATCGCAGTTGCACCAACCATATCAACAAGAAAATATTTCATTGTCTCTATAGAAACAAATCATTTGGTTCCGCGACAATGCTTGTGTCATTCAACAAAACCTTTTCACAGTGCAGAGAAGTCATAATTCTGTCAAGGATATCTGTGACATAAGGTGAGATTTCCTACCCAACAGAGCGAATTATTAGCGCAATATCTAGATACTAACAAGGGGGAAAACGGGCTTCACCTATTGGCTTCACGAAGGCTGTTCACGATAAAGTGAGCACTTTTGGAATCAAACTTAGAAAAATCACTGCTCCTACCTGCATATATTTTAACGGGCGCACTGAATGAAATGTGTCCAGTAAAGTTGGTAACAATAGAGGGAAAGTAGTTCCATATCCTAACGTCGAATAAAAAGTGTTAGATAGTCTTTTGTGAATACTTAAATTATTTATTTTGCTTTTTGTTTTGTTTAATGTATCAGCGTGTAAAAATGAGCAGATTTCTGAAATATTTACTTTTATAATAATTTCACATATTTGCTTGACCGATGCATCAATAAAGTGACGAGGCCCACGACAATGTTATTTTTGCATAAGGCGGAATAATACACAACGTGCATATAAGTCGATCGTAAGCAGGGCTTTCAGAAGTGCTCAGTTTACCGTGAACATCCTATACCAACACGTATGAAGCGACTGTGTCCTGTTTACTCGATCAGTGTAGCTGCTGGAGATATCTGTAATTCCTGCAATGGGGAGAGGAATTGATGCTTTCTCGGGGTGTTTTATTTTTCTTAACCCTAGTTCACATTTCCTGCTTCTTGCCCGGTTCTCAGGCAGCGGTGAAAAAATAAAATAGAAGTCATCACCCAGACAAATATGTACGAAAGAAAACGGATTACCTCGTGGTGAGTCTTCGAGGAATGCGTTTCAGCTCGCGCGCTGGAATTCGTTTCCGGAAATAAAAGTCTCACCTCATGACCAACCTCATCTAATATTCACTACGCAAACTAAATCTTTTGTCTTGGCCCTGTTTATATTTCTAGAGCATGTTGTAATATTTCATTCCTAGGGATACCAGTAAACAAAAAAAAATATATCTTCCTGAAACGACTGCATAATATGATTTGGAACAATAAAAAAAAGAGCACTGTGGTTTCGTACGCCTACAGAAAATTTATTTGACTCAAAATATGTAATAATTAAGCTAAGTTTTATATCACCATATCACCAAAAACGCAGGATATAACAAACAAAAAAAAATTATAAAATACTTTGGAAACAAGCTAACTTCGCCTGTTACCAACAAACTTGTACGAGGATAAGTCAAATTGAAACCTTAAAATACAATGAAATACGGAAACACTCTTAGAATGTCGAGTAAGATGGTACGAGATAGGGTCATGGTGTAATGCATAAACTACAGGCGGCAGAACGAAGCTGGCTCACTACTCGAAGACGCAGCAATAGTATTAAGATGGTGGCTTCACTGGCAACATGCTGCTAAGAAAATCATATTTTTATATAATTCGATTTATAATTTATTTTATTGTGCAATAGTTGTAGTTAGAGACAGGCGGGGGAGAGACCCACAAATAGTCACTTCGCAATACAAACTTGAAAATGCAAAAGCTTTTCTTGTGGAAACGTAATTTTCACATACACAGGGATAAGTAGGAAAACGTATTACAAAATAGCGTTTGGTAAATAACAACACAGAGAAAATACAAAAAAAAAACTGTAAAAGACATATTAAATAATGGAAAAAAATAAATAAATCTCAAAGATGAGAAACAGATTTTAGAAATTTATGAACATAACAAAACTCGCTACGTTATTCTTAATAAGAAGTAGAGAAATAAAGGGATAAAACCACGGAAGTTTATCACAGAATGAAAGTGCGGTATGGTAATGCAAGTTTAAAATCAGACCCTAAGAGATGCAGTTGGCGGCTCATGCATAGGTGATATGACGTAAAAATACTTTTCACGAAATATCAATAAACTACATGAGCAACGGAACACTAGTGCTGAAGGGCAAGGTTCTGTGTGGGAACGTAATGCGATTTTACATCGTCTTTGTTCTGCAAATATAACGATAAAAATATTAATATATTTTATTGGAATTACTTTCGTAAATAATACACAGAGGGTGCTGCGGGAGTTAAGTTAATATATAACGAAAAAGCGATAAAAAAAACGGAATAAAGAATTAAATTAACGAACTACGAAACAGTGCATTCAAATACATGCAAATTACTTTGAACAGCACGACGAAGGCAAAGCAGCCTCCATACTACTTAATGGAAGTAACATTTCGGGAGAAATAAGTTTTTATTGCCCCAACAAAGAGGGTTGAATAGCGAACGTTTTGCTGGTTGTAAAATACAGGTTTGTTGTTTGTTTTTTGGGGATGAGGGTGAAAAGAGGGTAGAGTTTAAGTTCGAAGAAATCTTTCAGAAAAATATATATACGGCTTAAAGAAACATCACTCGGATTTAATTATGGAAAAATGCCCACTTGTGATCCAATTCGACATATTTAATGTTAAAGATATCCTTAAATCCCTTTCTCGTGTTGATCATTATTATTACTATTTTTCGTGACTTTCTTGTTCATCGTGAGTATTAATTAAATGTAAAATAATTTTGTAAATTGAAAGATGCCACATGTATCCTCCTAACAAAATTGTTTCAGCAAAAAAGAGTTAGAATTTGTATTGATTCAAATATCTTCATCCTGGAAACTATAATGTTGTTCGTTTCTCCTTTTTTATGACGTAAAACGATATTTTACTTACTACGCGAAACACACAACATATAAACACCAATATTGTGGGTTATTTATATTTTTTTTGCGTAAACATATGAAATTTCTGTTGCGCGGGCATTCTTTGGCATTTGCACGGGCACAAAAAAATTTCACGTAATTAATGGGAAATTGAAATGCACGTGGCAGGCAGAAGAAATATTTCCGGGCACGAGCTCAAGAGGAATTTCCTTCTCGTTGTGGCATTCAAAACCCCACCATGTATGTTAATGATGCACTTGTTGTTCGACCAAATTTTATATTACCTTGCGGTAAAAATAGGAGCTTCCCAAACGGATATTAATTAGTCTACTTTATTATACGTTTTACAATCCCTGCGAGTTTCCCATTTTTGTTTCCAAATAACCTGAGGAAATTAACAGATTACTAATTCTCAGGGTTTTATGAGCTATGTGAAATTTTAGAAACGTTATAGACAAATTATTTATGAGGCTATCAAACTTACTATATCTCAGACATAAACATGATTAATTAATTTTTATAATTTCCCAATGTTGACACCAATATCAACCGCCTTACCGGGCAGAAAAGAAGTACGTAGCTTGCTGTAGGCGCATCACAGCTTCATTACAAACTTTATAGTGTATTTTAATTTATTTTAACTTTGCTTTGTATACTGGCAGTGTATAATCATCGAATGTGCTAATAATACATACCTTTTTTGTCATCGATGAAAAATTAGGAGGTTTTATGCAATATCTCAGGGACAAATCAACCGATTTTCACAAAAAATCTCTACACAAATAGCACTGTGGTAGGCCGTGTAAACATGCGTGTTTTAAGTTGCTCAGTAACTTATTTTCAAAACGATGGCACAGTAAATATTTAAAGTTAGTAAATCCTGCCATTCGAAACATTAAACTCATTAAATTCGAATTTTGGTACTCAAATCCGACACTAACTTATGGTAAGAGGTTTTCTGGGTTCGAATCCCTGGTAAGGCACGTGTGTATTGTCTCACTACTGTTGCATATGTTTCTGGTTTGATCTCTAATGATATTGAACAAGACGACAAGGCCTACCTACCAACTGAGATTTTAAGATCTTAGTTAAAAAATAAATGTCATCCATGTTGAGGAAAACAGGCTCATTAGTTTAACGTCTTGTATTTCTTTTTACATCGTCGACAAGCCTCGCGTGTCGAGACCGCGTAATTTGGAGCTTCGTGTTCATTGTTCTATTAAGTGAATTGCAGTGCGTGTGTTAAAATTCCTCATATTAAGTTCATTTTATACCGGATATCTTCTCGATCCCCATAAATTGCTAAGTTTCCTCTCAGTCAAGCACTATATAAAGTATTTGTGTACCATAACATATCGATAATGATCACTGCGATATTTATTGATGTTCACTGTTAATTTGGCACTTTCGAAAGCCCTACTTAGGATGTTCTTGACTTCTCTTTGTGTGTCATTCCACGACATATAAGATTAAACACTGCCATCGACCTCATCACTTTATTGATGCACCATCAAGAGAAACGGTGTAATTTGTTAGGAATGCGATACTAAAACCAAAAACTGTAACCCCAGTAGCCATAAATTTAAACATTACACTCCCAGGACAACGCCAAGTATGAGAATGTTTTCCATTAATTCGCTGCCAACTTAACTAGTAATCTGCATGCCAGTGTGTGCTGTAGTATATATGCAATCAACAAGCGGTGATTTTATTTGAAAGGTTAATCTTTACCGTGAACGATGCGTAAGAAGAGGAGATCGGAACATGAGACTCGATCCCTAGGGCCTCTCTGATCACGGAACGGTTCTCGATGGCGAATCGATCCCTCGCGCCGCGATAAACGCTAGCTAGTTGGTTGTTCGCGCGCGCCAGTCGCAGGAACGACACAGTTTAAGCGAGTCGGCGAAGTGCGGTCC
>NQII01000579.1:231466-279644 GCA_002778355.1 Clitarchus hookeri
GGGCCCGCTGCGCATAACGACGCGGAGTGGAAGCCGGGGCAGGAAGCCCTTGCGGGAGGTTCCTTCAGCTACAGCTGGACGATATCTCTGGGGCGTGTGCGTGCGTGTGTGTGTGTGTGAGCGATGGCGCGGTACACCGTGCTCGCGCCTGCACGAGGCCGTGTAATAAACAGGCCGGGGCGCCTCGCCTTGTTCCCCCAGCCGGCGCTTCGCCGTGGGGGAGCGTCGTATTTACGGGCGGCGCTGTGCGGTGTTGACGCAGCCTTCTTCTTACCCCCCTCCTTCGTCTGTTGTATCGCCGGATCCCCNCCCTCCACCTCCTCCCGCGAGCCTAGTTCTGCAACAGCGCCCGCAGAGTAAACACCCGCAGTTAACCGTCTTCATCGTCTCGTGCTGCGACGAATCGCGTTTGTGCTCCAGCACGCTCCATTTACAAGTGGCGCCGGGTTTGTCAGTTCCTTCCTCTTTTTTTCTTCTGTCTGTACCCGTTTATTACGTATACGCAAACAGTGTATTTGCTGCCACATATAACGATAATGTGTAAACTGAATAATCCAATATTAACAACGACGTATCGGTGTGTCATTTCCTCTCTACTGCCCGTGCGTTTATAAACACGTCATACGATACAGTGCGCGAATTTGTTTTACCCTTCATCTCTCGTATTAAAGTACTTTGTGTAAAGAATTTATTTGTAAAAGTCAACTGAAATATCATCCATAAATGTTGTACCTTCGTTATGTCAAGTAACATAGCGACTCTAACTACTCACTAAATGGCCAATGTTTTTGCAAAGGGAATATTTATCTGCGAAGGAAAAAATAAACGGAGCTATCCACGATGCAACAGCATATGTTCACGTGAAGTAACGGAAGGAGGTGGAAGACAAGCAGATTCGAATTTTTTTATGAAAATATACTACCAACATGTTACCCACAAATCTTCGTACGTTCACGGGCACGAGTCACTTGTATTTATGAATATTTTTGCAAACATGTGGTCATTTAACGGTTATTTCTGTTGAATTTAAGAATTGCGTATATTTATCATTTTAAGACAGGTAGTTAATTTCCTATATCTGTGCATTACATTGCTCGTAAATGAGTTATAAGAAAACGATTTGTTCAAGACCTGCATTTTAACTAAGAAAAAAATACAGTAGCGTGGCACACAAACATTATCTTATCGGATTCACACAGGTTGATGAAATATATGAAATTTATGACCTTTATAAATTGTTTTGGCGTGTTGAAGAGAGAGAGAGAGANTCACACAGGTTGATGAAATATATGAAATTTATGACCTTTATAAATTGTTTTGGCGTGTTGAAGAGAGAGAGAGAGAGATGTGGTATTTATTACTGTTGGTTTTACTAACATAATAAGTACTGTAAAGATGAACCTAGTGTTACTTCTTAGACGATGTCGGGAGCTATCATTTTCGGGTTGTGTCGAAGAAGAACTTTCCTATTTGTCTTGGGAATGGTGGCCACTGAAACCCGAAGATTCGGAAGGCTTCGATATTTTTATAAATATTACAGAAACTTTTTCGTATTGTATGATTTTATTGTAAACAACGATTTCTATCAAATTAAGTAAAATTCCGACTGCGTAGAAAGTCTGTAAAAATTCACATTNCACACAGGTTGATGAAATATATGAAATTTATGACCTTTATAAATTGTTTTGGCGTGTTGAAGAGAGAGAGAGAGATGTGCTATTTATTACTGTTGGTTTTACTAACATAATAAGTACTGTAAAGATGAACATAGTGTTACTTCTTAGACGATGTCGGGAGCTATCATTTTCGGGTTGTGTCGAAGAAGAACTTTCCTATTTGTCTTGGGAATGGTGGCCACTGAAACCCGAAGATTCGGAAGGCTTCGATATTTTTATAAATATTACAGAAACTTTTTCGTATTGTATAATTTTATTGTAAACAACGATTTCTATCAAATTAAGTAAAATTCCGACTGCGTAGAAAGTCTGTAAAAATTCACATTGTAAGTGATAAATTCAGTGAATTCAGCTGTCGGGTGTTTCACAATTCGTTACCCTGCAATTATGCAAAATATTTAAAACTGAAGTTCTCGTCGGTCGGGATTTCGGCTTCACTACACACAGCAGCAGATCTTGTATAAAGTACCTCACTGACGTCGCCTGTTTCAGAAGATTTATTTTACTTCTGCGCTAGGGAAACTCTCTACCCTCAACTTCCAACCCGTCTGCAGGGAAATTTCCTATTTTCGAAAATAAAATTAGTTGTAACCTTCTAGAAACGGAAACACAAAACTTAAATATTTCATGACCGATACACGATACCCAACTTCCTTTTCTCTAAGCGTAACCTCAGACCTAATCCTTTAGATTTCAATTTTTCTCGGGCCAGATACATGAAAACAGCGCGCTCAGATGGCCGGCATAAGGCAAGTTTACAAACCGGATGAGAAAAACATTTATATTCTTTTGTGCCTGTATGCAACGCCACGATTATCTTTTTATATTTCCGTTCATTCAATTTAACATTGATTTGCTGTCTACAGAAAAATTTATGTCGTATGATTCAAGCCCAGTTGAGAGAAAGGCGTTTCTTGTGATTTTTTACTTCAAGATAGAAGACGCAGTGATTAGGTTTTTAAGTTCCAACTTTCTCTGCTAGAACATTTCATTAATTGACCGATATAAGACCAAACGATTCGTCAAGACAATTTATCGTTTATTTGCC
The DNA here is from genome assembly GCA_002778355.1 of Clitarchus hookeri. NCBI lineage: Eukaryota > Metazoa > Arthropoda > Insecta > Phasmatodea > Phasmatidae > Clitarchus > Clitarchus hookeri. The sequence continues at coordinate 234,191 of NQII01000579.1, forward strand.
TCTGTGAACAGTACACAGGATACAAGGTAACGAGCACATTACACTAACAGGCGGATTTTGCTACACCAATTAATAAAGAATATTTTCAGTTCTCATTTTAACCACTGCTCTCTGCAGATACACTGAAGGGCCAAAAAAACTGGTACACCTGCCTAATATATTGTGTATGGACCCCGCGAGCACGCAGAAGTGCCGCAAGACGACGTGGCATTGTCTCGACTAATGTCTGAAAGTATGCAGGAGTCAATTCACACCATGAATCCTGCAGGACAGTCCACAAATCCACAGGAGTGCGAGGCGGCGGAGATCTCTTCTGAACAGCACGTTGCAAGGCATCCCAGATATGCTAAATAATGTTCATATCTGGTGATTTAGGTGGCCAATGGAAATGTCTAAAGTAAGAAGAGTGTTCCTGGAGCCACTCGGTAGCAACTCTCGACGTGTGGGGTGTCGCATTGTCCTGCTGGAATTGTCCACGTCCGTCGGAATGCACAATGGACATGAATGGGTGCAGGTGATCGGGCAGGATGCTTACGTATCTGTCACCTGTCAGAGTCGTATCTAGACATATGAGGAGTCCCATTTCACGCCCACTGCACACGCCCCATTCCATGACGGAGCCTCCACCAGCTTGAACAGTACCCTGTTGACATGTAGGGTCCATTGATTGATGATGATGTCTGCNCTGTCACCTGTCAGAGTCGTATCTAGACATATGAGGAGTCCCATTTCACGCCCACTGCACACGCCCCATTCCATGACGGAGCCTCCACCAGCTTGAACAGTACCCTGTTGACATGTAGGGTCCATTGATTGATGATGATGTCTGCATACCCGTACACGTCCATCCGCCCGATACAATTGGAAACGAGACTCGCCAGACCAGGCAACGTGTTTCCAGTCATCAACAGTGCAATTGTTGTGTTGGCGGGCCCAGGCGAGGCGTAAAACTTTGTGTCGTGAAGTCAACAACGGTACACGAGTGGACCTTCGGCTCTGGAAGCCCATATCAATGATGGTCCGTTGAATAGTTTGCACGCTGGCACTTTTTGATACCCCAGCATTGAAATATGTGTCAGTTTGAGAAAGTGTTGCGCGTCTGTCACGCACAATGATTCTCGTCAGTCGTCTTTTGTCCCGTTCGTTCACGATCTTTTTCCGGCCGCAGCGATGTCAAAGATTAATGTTTTATCGAATTCCCGATATGCACGGTACACTCGTGAAATGGTCGTACGCGAAAATCCAAATCTTATCGCTACCTCGGAGATGCTATGTCCCATCTCTAGTGCGTCGACTATGACATCACGTTCAAACTCACTTTAATCTTGATAACCTTCCATTGTAGAAGCAGTAGCCGATCTAGCAACTTTTACAAACACTTTTTGTCTTATTTNATCACGTTCAAACTCACTTTAATCTTGATAACCTTCCATTGTAGAAGCAGTAGCCGATCTAGCAACTTTTACAAACGCTTTTTGTCTTATATAGGCGCTACCGACCGCATCGCGTTACTCTGATTGGTTCCATACCTCTGTTATTGGCATACGCACGCCTATACTAGTTATTTTGGCTCTCCAGTGTATTAACTTCGGGATTCCAATTCTGTCACATTACAAGATTATCGCAGAACAATTTTGCTGTTTGATTCGACCGTTCTGAGCACATGTCTGACGGTTTATTTCCATCAACGGTTGTTTTTGATCAGTGTGAAGTATTTCACAACTGCGACTGAGTCAATGAATTCTGCTGCTATAATAACTGAGTAAATGAATCCCACGGCTTTACCAAAGAACGTATGTGATTTGTCTGCAAAACATTAACCGATGTGACATCCAATCGCAAAAGTGGCTAGATTACACGGGGTGTTAAAAAATACGTTGTCACAAAAGATTTCCGCACTATACCACTATCTGTATACATTACACCTGGCACCGTAACCATTATATTAATTAAATAGTGTAAAAATAAAACTGGCCTGACAAAATCGTAGACTATCACTATTGCAATCCTACCATCATAAACTAGCACATTATCAATGACGAAGGTATCGCTCGTGTTTTTGTAGCTAGAATGAACCCTGACTCGCGTTTGTGAGATCGCGAGATATGTGCGCGACTGAAGGGGTGGCGTTACAGCTGTAGTTGGTTTTTTCCTCGTGTAGTCTGTCCGCGATATTTTGACCCTTTCTGGTGAGTGTGAAAGTCAGTTTATAGCCTCATGTGTGCATATGTCTCTTAAAGTAGACTTGACACAATTTAAAAAGATACATCAATATTTTTGACCCCAGTCATTTCCAAGTCTTTGCAGACTATGCCAATTTAAATGGCAGTATTTGTCTATTAAGACTCTTTTACATTTAACTAAAATTTTAGCTCCTCTATTTTATAAAAACGTAATATGGAAAATTGAAATAAATAATAAAACTGAAACCAGGAATATGACTGAAATCAATAAATACTTTAGAATAATGGGCAGCTGAAGTAGATATAACCGGACTTTAGGCTATTCGCGATAAGGTAAGCACTTTTTTTAAGTCCTTTCATTTGTAATAATGTTCAAAAATATATTTTATTGTAGCCTAAGACGTCAACTTTCGAGTCTGGCGAAATATATACACTATGTTTATTACTTCCATAGCAGTATTTATTTTAAAAAATGACTGAAGGATAAAAAATGGCTGATAGGAAAAAAGGAACTAGGGCCTCAAAAGTGCTGAATTTACCGTGAACAGCCCATAGCAGCGTGCAGCACCCGCTTTCGGCCTTATGACTGTTTTAGATGTTGTGGCTATTCACAGGTAGTTGTGGCCCAGGGTTAAATTGGCGAGTGATATGTTACACTGTCGCCTGTCTTTCGCTGTTACCAACCGATCAAACCAACGGCGACTGCTGTCATCGATGTGTTGTACGCCACGGCAGTTGTCCTTGGTGGTGGTGGTTTTACCCGAATCCACGAACTCACAGTACACTCTGGCCTCCAAACAGCCCCGATCTCAATCCAATTGAACATCTGTGGGTCCACCTCGATCGTCGTGTCCACCGTCTGTCTTCTCCGCCACGCACCCTTGGAACAGTTGTGGGACGCACTGCAGGCAGTATGGCTCCAGATACCCGTGGAGACCTATCAGCGCCTGACTGTTTCACTGCCAGCTCGTCTAGCTGCTGTCCGTTCTCCGAGGAGCGGTTACTCTGGATACTAGCAAGCAGGTGGTCATAATAATGTGATTCGACTGTGTTGTTTCTTTCCCACACTGCGCTCGGTTGTGACTCAGATGGTCAGTATTTGGTCTGGTGACTTCCCTGTCATGCATGGCTGGACACTTTTCCATTTGACGGGGCGACCACAGCGCCATTTCACCTACACGGCAGGTGTCTCAAATTCAACTGCTCGTGAGTATAGGTATGGAAGCCTTGTGACATTTAAAATAATGTAGTTTTATTTATCAAACTCGCGTATAGGAAATTAATTAGCACCATTGTATTTAAGAGCATGATTGAAATTTCAACGCTTTATTTTCAACTTCAAATGAGACATCAGTATGTTTTGAAGGAAGTTATCATGAGACGGACACACATATATTTGAAGACAGGAAGGTGACGTCGAAAGTCCTATCAAAAGGATTGAAGACTTAACAGATGCAATTTGCATTATTCAAAACCAAGTTACTGCTCTGGCGGTATCCTCACCACTTGTAAGGTTGTAGTTAGTGTTTTACGTCTTACGGTAAAGAAAATGATAACGTCTACGTGAACTCTTGAGGAAAGCGTAAAGCGAACCGAGTACACAGACTCTGTGCGTCATGTCGGGGGTTGTTGGGCTCTAACCATCACAGGCTCGGCTAAATAAGCAGCGTTCGGTGGCATTAGAAATAACGGCCATCGAGGAGTCAGCTAAAACCTAGTGTTTCACCAACCAATGGTCCGGCACAAGAGGAAGTATGAGGCAGATATCGCACACAAGCTGCGCTGTAACCAGCATATGAATTCCAGAACTGTACTGATGTTTTGCCACTTCGGTTTGTCAACACCGCTGTAACGACACGCCAATGTCACGTCTCGCAAAAATGATTTACATCCGCTTTAAATACTCACATCACACCCTAGTCTGTGAGCCGACCAAAGTAGGAAGGGGACACGTTCTTGGTGGAAAGTTTCCCACTTCGTGGAGTACTGTGATGCCTTGCAAANGCCGACCAAAGTAGGAAGGGGACACGTTCTTGGTGGAAAGTTTCCCACTTCGTGGAGTACTGTGATGCCTTGCAACGATGAACATATCTAGGACCGCGCGTACAGCGCCAGAAAGTAATGCGATGATGTATAAAGTGTCTACAGCGTGTATTTAATTATTATTGCAGATGAATGGCAATACGTTCTTGGTGCCAAATTATCTAACGTGAAAAACTTTTAGACAAACTCAATGATAATATGTAAGGCTTAGAGACACACGGACACACGCTGGAACAGATGTAAAGAGAGATGTGTGCGGCAGAAGAACACCCACAAAGAACACTATAAAACTCGATTATTAAAGACAAGAATATTACTGGGAAAATACAGAATTTCTACTGGAAATTATAACTCAGCAGNGCCGACCAAAGTAGGAAGGGGACACGTTCTTGGTGGAAAGTTTCCCACTTCGTGGAGTACTGTGATGCCTTGCAAAGATGAACATATCTAGGACCGCGCGTACAGCGCCAGAAAGTAATGCGATGATGTATAAAGTGTCTACAGCGTGTATTTAATAATTATTGCAGATGAATGGCAATACGTTCTTGGTGCCAAATTATCTAACGTGTAAAACCTTTAGACAAACTCAATGATAATATGTAAGGCTTAGAGACACACGGACACACGCTGGAACAGATGTTAAGAGAGATGTGTGCGGCAGAAGAACACCCACAAAGACCAATATAAAACTCGATTATTAAAGACAAGAATATTACTGGGAAAATACAGAATTTCTACTGGAAATTATAACTCAGCAGNTATAAAACTCGATTATTAAAGACAAGAATATTACTGGGAAAATACAGAATTTCTACTGGAAATTATAACTCAGCAGAGATGTTTCAAGCTAAGTCAAAAGTTTAATTAGTGTTCTTGTTACCAAATTGTTTCTGATGTGATATGTGTAATCAGTTTTCAAACTAAATTTTATTAGTGGCCTCAGCAACATTATCCCCTCTCGTAACAGATGAATTCCATTAAGTTTAGACCTAGAAATTGAAATTTTAAACTTTCAAAAGAAAAATAAATAAAATAGTGTATTTTCTCCAGTCCAGCTCAGGGTATCGCAAAGAGATAATACGTCAGTGGCCGTGGGTCAGTTCACATTGAAAAAAAAAATCGTCTCTGCTCCTTTAAAAATTAATAGCTCAAATACCTAGCTGATTAAAATTTAATATGATGTACTCTGGACGTTCTTGAAGCTCTGGTCGATCTGGTGGGTGGCCGTATCATTCCTCTGGATGCAGAAGGACATCTCCTCGCGGAATTCCCTAATTAGGCTCTCGGTATAGTGCTATTACAGTCCCGGCTGGCACATATATACCGCGGTAGGTCGACCTATTTAAACCTGCAAAATAACGCGGGCAGCGACCAATACAGACCTGTTTTTTACAATTATTGCTCTCGCATCTTCTTCTCCTTCGTGACGGCCTGTTCACAGGTGCGAACTCGTGCCCTTATCATAAAACTAATTAAACATTCCTACGGGCTGAACCCACGCGGGTCAGCGTCCTACCGTCGGAAACCAAGATGGCTACAAATCTCGTTCAGAAAACTTAATTAAATGACGCCGTCGAAAACTGGTCAATCTCGAGGGTATTGGGAGCAAGAATTACTCATCACGTCACTTAATTACTATGAAAACGGATCAATAACTGTTCAGAAATAAGGGTTTTTTGAACACATTAAAAATACGACAGACTGGTAAAATATAGGTAGAAATGTGTTGCAAACAAAATGAAATCTGATACATATTGAGCAGTGAATTTACATACTAATTAACATTATTTATGTGCCAATAAAATAAACATATATGAAATAATATTAAGTCTAGAAAATACATTAATATGTAAATAATTAAAATGATGCATATAGCCCAAATATACGACGTTACAGTACTCTATGTCTTGTGTGTTTTTTAACAATCTAGATTCAGTTTTACACAAGTAACTTTCGTTTCTCGTAGCGCTATCTTATCCGTTTTTCTTTGGGCACACAAGTTTTCTCGTGATAGTTGCTGTTCTACCGCGGTACAACACGGCTGGCACGTAGAATATTTATCAATAAAGAAGAGAAGCGTTCCAATTTCCAACCACATACGAGTGTTACTGGCATTGGTAATCTATAATTTGTTTATTCCGCCAGTCGATTTATATGAGCTATCGCGCCAAAACACGAATTTTTACTACCTTATTTTATGTTCTATAGGTATATATATATATATACAGGGGATGGACAAAATAATATGAACACCTGACATATACACAATATTTATTTACTAACAAAGTGTTGGGACACCATTTGCTTTTAGAACAGCTGCAATTCTTCGCGGAATAGATTCGTAGAGTGTCTGAATAGTTTCCAACGGAACGTTGTCCCATTCTTGTACCAAAACATCCACCAATTGCTTCAATAATGGCGGATATGGAAATCTACTCCTCACTCTCTGCTCTAAAACTCACCATAACGGTTCAATTATGTTGAGGTCTAGCCAGGGAAGATGTTTGGTGATATTCTGATGCTCGTCAAACCAAGACTGATCNGCGGATATGGAAATCTGCTCCTCACTCTCTGCTCTAAAACTCACCTAAACGGTTCAATTATGTTGAGGTCTAGCCAGGGAAGATGTTTGGTGATATTCTGATGCTCGTCAAACCAAGACTGATCATTTTTGGCTCTGTGTATGGGCGCATTATCATCTTGGAATATGGCAGTGTTTGGCAGCAATATGATATTCATAGTAAGAACTTCATCATTGAGGATGTCTAGATATTAATTTGCAGTAATCCGGGCAGTGATGTGAATGAGAGGATCAGCTGAATACCACGATATAGCCGCCCAAATCATAACGGAACCTCCCCCATGCTTGACTGTAGGAAGCAGGAAGTCCGGATCGTAGGCTTCTTTTGGGGTTCTCCATACATAAACCCGGCCGTTTGTAGGAAACAGTGTAAACGATTATTCATCGGGCCATACCACATTCTTCCAATCATCAAGTGTCCAAGTTTTATGATCGTGGCACCACTTCTTTCGCAGCTTAGCGTTGGCTACCGTTATAAAAAGTTTCGCAATTGCAGCCCTTCCATGAATGTTAGCTTTGTGGAGCTCCCGCCGTACTGTTTTTGTCGAAACAGTATTACTCAAGTGAGTGTTGAGTTCTGCTGTAATTTTTGCCGCGGTAGTTTTATGTTGTCTGGCCACAATACTTTTTAATGTTCGTCGGTCGCTGTCAGTTAATTTTGGGTTTCGCCCACTATTCTTCTTCGCCGATGATGTTTTACCATGTTTTGTGTATATTGTCATTGCCGTGGATACTGTCGCTCGTGAAATGTTAAACAATTCAGCTGTTTTCGTCAGAGACGCTCCCGCTAACCGAGCACCAACGATCTGCCCTCTTTCGAAGTCTGAGAGATCACATATTTCACCAATCGCTTGTTTTAACCGTCGCAGAACAAAGCGTATAAAACACTGAAATATAACCTACAAAACTTGGCACGTAAACTGTTCAATACATATGCGTAACATTATTTACACGGAAGCAGTGGTGCCAACATGCAACAAAATGTAATATATTGCATGGTGTTCATATTATTTTGTCCAACCACGGCACATAGGTGTGTATGTGTGTGTGTGTGTGTCCGCCTTATGTTAATCCCAGATATTCTAGGATCTTTTACAAGTTTCAACCCCATATTAGTTTATAAACCAGGCACCAACTCAATAGTCTGAAATATTTACAGCCCCACCATAAAGCGAGACGGTTACGTGAACAAGGCGTTTTTAATAAAATACTTAAAATCGAATATATGACTTGATAAAAATTCTGGTTTTGTCGTGCTATATCATGTGGCTTCTCTTGGAAGTTCGCACACTTTTTATAAAAATACGAGCTTTAAAAATTTGTATGTTTTTTCTCAGTGATTTTTATTAAGACAAGTTATATACTCCCTTCAGTGCCAAAAATTAATTTACCTTATAAAAGCATTACACTCGTTGACCACGCGATTTTCGCAGCTGTTCGTGGGTTAACATATGCAAACAAGGTATATCACTACACTTAATTTTTGGTATGATCCAGGGAGTCCATCCTCAGCTGCACTAATGATACTGCGCCAAAAGTGACGTTGGTACCGCTCAGTGCTGCCAACAGGAGCCGAATTCGACTATATGTAGTTTCATTTTAGGTCATACAGCTTGAAACAGAATGGGTATAGCCGATTGTTGAAATTCACGCAAATTGAGGTTTGACCCAGTGGCCTTTTTCCTTTTTTTAAAATCATTTATGTACTCGTAAAATATTTTTTTTTTCTCTTGTCACCAATAAAAGTTGCCATTAATATTCCGGCCTTTTAACTTACAATGTTATGATCACTCTGTGTGTTAATCGGGTTTAAGTTTCTCACAGTATGGTAGCACAATATGTTTGCAGGATTTTAAAGATGTGTGGAATTTTTTTTCATTGTAGTGTTTAATAAATAATGAAATACTACGTCTTTAATAAAAGGGTGTTACATAGTTATATTTTTAAATGCTGTTCACGGTGAAATAAGCACTTCAAAAATCAACCTTAAAAAAAATGAGCCTCTGTACATTACTGCACACACGCTACAGTAAACAGTGGCATGCAAGCTACCAGTTAAATTGGCAGTGAATCAGTAAAACATACATCTTAGGACCTTGCGTTTTATTGCGAGTATAATGTTCAAATGTACAGCTACTGATGTTCGTTTTCCTTGTTATAGAACATAAAGGTTCGAATTTGCATATTACTAACATATTTACATCCTTAACAATTATGTGGTGTATTTTTATGGCTCATGAAGAAAGTGACCAGGCTGATAAAAATTTTAATCTTACATTTAGCAGAAGGATACAAAATGAGAAGCAAAATAGATCCTAAGCATGACTTTCAAAAGTGCGCAATTAACCGTGAATAGCCTATAATATTAATCATTATTTCATTTCGAATAGTCGCGTGCAAATTCTTCAGGTTTAGTGCGTAGCTTAGTGATGTTATGAGCAGCCGAATTTTCCGAAGATATGCAGTCGATTTGCTCCGTGTTTAGGTTGGCAACACTGACTGCCGCCAGGGTAATCCAGGGAAGGGTTCAGGGGGGTGAGACTCGAGGAGATTACCCAGGAAGGGTAAGTCGCTTGCAAGAAGGGGGCTTCCTCAAGGGGGTGGAAAGCAAGGGTGGCTGGCTGGGGAGTTGGGGTGGCCGTAATTACCGCGGCACACAAAGAAACACGCGTGCTCGTTAGACGTCTCTTGTCGACGGGACAGCCCACGCGGCACCCCCTCCCGCTACACAACCCCCTTCCCTACTACGCGGCACAACTTACGGAGAAGTTAGGAAACAACCCCCTGCCCCACCGTTCCAACCCCACACCACGAGAGCGCAGTTTGAACTCTTGAGTGACGTGTCCCAGCAGCGATACCGCTTGGTAAATATTCCGCGCAGGGTTGGTGCAGCTCTGGGGGGAATCACACACCACAACACTGTTAGCTCCCGCGAATCTCTGCTAGCGGTGCTCCCACAGGACTGCCAACACAGCCATACTTGTACTACAATTAAATAATCCATAATTAAACTCAGAGTACGTTGTTTGTTACCACTAGATAGTATGATTAAGCCCAACCAGGAGAATATTAAGTAACACTTTTACTGCTTTCTAAATGGGTATTTCAGTTAGCCACAATCTCGACGCAAAAAAAAATTCTGAGAAAAATTTTTGCTTTTAAAAATTATTAAACTTAAAATTTCTAGATAGTTCGTCTGCAGAGGGTGAAATCTCTTCATCGTTTGACTAGCAGGGTTCTTCAAGAAAACTTGATAAATTAATATTAATAGCGATGACTTTTCACAATTTCATTCTTGCTTGACGTATGTACAATAAAATAATTATTCTAGCCTGGAAAATGCTTATATACTAGCTCTGAATTTACAAGTGTTTAAATTCTTCATAAAACACTGGAGATGGTGGAACCATTATTAAACTTGAAAATGTTACTGCACTGAGAATGCGCGGTTTAAGAATACGAAGTATTCTCTGTACCTATAACTTGCTCCGGCTCCACATTAATTTTTTGCTTTTTCAGAATTAATCATTCATAAAATACAAATAAAATATAAATGAAATAAAAAGGGAAAATGCCACTGTTTTAAAACAATTGTTAGCAATAAGCATGGGATATTGGGATACAAAGATATTAATGCTAGAACTTCAGATTGTACATCGAATACAATTCGTAGCTGTGAAATAACGCCCTCTAGCAAGACCAAAATAGTATACAGCACAAAAATATATAAATATTGTTTAACAGAATTATTTATCGCAAGTCCCTCGGTGAAGGTTTTCAGCAATGCGACGTTTATTAATATCGCATTTCCCTATCTGACATTTTCCTCTCGGAATTTTTTTTTTAGTGCTAATTTTTTGTGTGTAGAGTGAAGAGACATTAGGCTCTGGTCGTTTGGTGTTTCAAGCAATTTTAACACGCATAATTTAGTATATGAAAACGCTAAAATTACATAAAAATAACACACAAACCATTGTTGCTGATGAGTGATTCTTATGTATCTATGTATAAAACGAAATTTCTGACTGGCTGATTCACTCTCTTATCAACTAACAGCCCATATGATTTGACGGAAAAGCATGACAATTTAGGAATGGCTTCCTCTTAGCGTGTAAGCAACCGCAACGAATTTATTATTTTCGAAATTTGACCCCTAAGAGGGAGAAAAGGGGTATAATATTTTTTCGGTGACTCCTCGATATCTCAGTAACCCGACGATATGTCGATGTGCTTTAAATGTATCTTACACAGATACCTAAAAATTAGTGTCAGTATATTTTTAAAAAATTCAACCCCTAAGAGGGTAACAAGAGGTTAAATGTGTTTTAAAATACTTCTAAATATCTCAGTAACCCAATAATGTACCGTTGTTTTCTTCGATTTTTAAAGCTAGCTACATTAATACCTGACAACTAATTCCAAATATTTTCAACATTTAATTCCATAAGAAGATTTAAAATGTTTGAATGTTTTTTCGATAGCAAATTACCTACTTTACGTCGTTTACTTGCCCGTAAACTTGAAACCAACAGCAGCCGCGGTGGTTGAGTGGTTAGACTGCTAGCCTCCCAACCAAGGCGAATTGTGTTCAATCGCCGGCCGTGTCACTCCCGTATTTTTTTCAAGTGGGAATCGTGCCGGACGATGACGCTGGTTGGTGGGTTTTCTCGGTGATATTCCGTTTCCCCCGTCCTTGCATTCTGGCGCTGCTCCATTCCCACCTCATTTCACCCTCGTTGACTCTCAATACCTTCCTGTTAAGAGCCGCCCAAATCTCTCAACATTCAAACCAACATGTTTTGTAAAAACTCATCAAACGAAAAGTATGAATAGAAATGAAATTTCTTACAGAGAAATAATTTTTCGTTTCCCTTACAGTCGCTCCAAAAAGTCGCCAGAATTGAACAGGATCAATAATAAGTAGCTTATTTTCGTACACTGGGTGGTCAATGAAATATATCACGCTATGCTATTTTTCTTAATGGGGTTCTTTATACGGGTTTAATTAACATTTTATACCTAGATTAATAATCTCACACGTCATTTTTTTTAAATAGTGAATTAATAGATGGTGTTTATTCCTGTCACAAATCAATCACCTTTGTGCTGCAACATTTAATTTGTTTCTTACAAAAATAACTATTAGAACTATAAACTTAACACACGTTATAAACATTTCGAAACCGTTTGTTTTTGTTTCGTTTTCAAATAAAACCTGAGCTTGTATTCACGTCAATAATAATAAATGCAATTTTAAAAATATTCCAGTAGCAATAAAGCAATAAATGTTCAGAAGACAAAAATCAGTTTATAAAATCTTTTTTTTCTATAGTTTTGAAGTGAATTGGCAAATATTAAAAGAAATAATTGCCACATAAGAAGATGTTGCGAGCACTAAGCCACGTTATATAATACGATCAATAATTAGCATAGTCTGCTTAAGTTGTTCGAAGTATGATGCTGACGATTTTCCTGTAGAGTTCATTAAGTGCATCTACCTTCCTGGCCTGTAACCGCACAATCTTCTCCTCAAGGTTGGGGATCTATTGATGTTCTCCCAAATCTCTGCAATAGAAACAGGCTCCAAGTGAAGGAGTGGCAAAAAGGTATAATCGAGGCCACAGTCTTCTCTGCATACACACGGGAGGGGGGGGAGACAGATAAGTTTCCATAGCGCGCATACCGCTAATTCCATCCCAGTACCCTTCAAAATTCAAGGAGCTGCAATTACCCCTCAAGGTCTGCTTCGCCAAAGCACAGTCTATGAAGACGGTAGAGAGATCGGTAAATCTACGTGGCCTACTCCAGAGTAAGCTCATCTCGCAAAATGGTAATCCTAGCACATGGTGGCATAACGACTAATGTGTTGTGCAAAGACATCCTTCGGTAAAATAAATTACTATCTACTTTGTGTAGTACATGCGGGTGAAACCACGGACAGAAAGCTAGTACNACATCCTTCGGTAAAATAAATTACTATCTACTTTGTGTAGTACATGCGGGTGAAACCACGGACAGAAAGCTAGTACACACACATACACACACACACACATATATATACATATATTTACACATTAATACACGCATACACTTGGGAATTTTGAAAGCATTGAGTAATAAGTTATGATTTTATACGCGTATATTGATTATGCGTCAGTTCTAATAAAGAAATTATGAAACGTCTATATGTACATCTATAGTGCTGTTTCAAAATACGTTCATTGAAAGCAAATCTTTTTGTTNCTATATGTACATCTATAGTGCTGTTTCAAAATACGTTCATTGAAAGCAAATCTTTTTGTTACTTAATTTGCATTCATATACATTTAAGGAAAGAAAATAGAAGATTGAAGTTATTGCTGGTGGTTTATTCGACCGTCAAACTCGATCAGTGCCTGCACACTCAGCGAAGTTGCATTTACATTAAGGGATGCCAAGCTCGACGGTATATCGACGATTCTACATCTGAATGTTTAGTGCCACTCTCGCTGGCCCCAGGAGAAGCCTCGTGTTGGACAAGAACTGCTGTAATTTTATTTTATTTTATGCTAATAACATAACAGTTTGCTGGATCACGGGCGTTTCACTTCTCAAATGCGTAGCGAATTATGAACTTGTCTAGCGAACCTTTATTGCTGCTGTTTATTTAGCGTAAACGGCAATAATCTACGTCCACATACAGTAGGTTCGTGGACTAACAGGGGCCCCGATCGCAGGCAACCACAAATCACGATGACGTTCAATAAGTTCACAGTGTACTTAAGTGTGTATACCGAGATGAAAAAAAAAAACCAATTATTCCGCGTACTCCAGCCGCACACGCCAGCAAAATGGCGCCGTTGACTGGCAGCATTTTGAAACGGCGTTCGCCGATCGGTACCTGGCAACCTACTTGCCAGCGAGAGGAACGGCCAATAGCGAACCTTTCTCAGCACGCGGTAGCAAATCAGAATTTCGCCCAGCAAATCAGTAAATGGGTACTCCCGCATCAAAGGAACCGCCACGCCATTTCGTCTCTGTATACTTATCTACTCTGTGATAAGTTCGTGGACTGGCGGCTAGAGCGTAAGCAACCACGCACCACTGTGTCCGAAACTTATTGACTGCACCACGTAAGATAAACTTCTGGAGAAAATTTGCTGCAAGTGATTTTGGGAAACAGAAACTTGTTCATTCGTATTTGGGTGGCGTGGTAGGTTTGTTGCTAGGCTGAAAAAAGGTGTGTGAGAACGGCACGCCCCCGAGGTGGCGTCCAGATTATAGTACATTCACGATTACTTCCAACTTCTCTGAAGCCATGCTTGAGTTCTACTTCCAGAATGTTCCTCCGCCCCATGAAACAAAGCTTAATTAAGGCTACACAATTACACTAAAGGGACCACGCACTGCATTCGTGCACACTCAGTATAATAAAATTTTGCACAAGAACTATTTATTGCTAGGTATTATCATGATACCTATTGTATAATGTTTTTACTCATATCAATTATAAATAAATAATTATAATTAATAAAAAAATAGGAGTAAGTGTTTAATTTAATCAAAAATAAGGTACTTTCATGTTAACACAAGTTTAAAATGCTTGTGAAACCTTACATATTTGCAAAACATAAATGCATGTCATACATGGGGTTGGTTTTTTAAAGGTTTTATTCAAGAATTGTGAAGATACCGTGAATAGACTATAACAGCATCCCTGGAGGTAGAGTCAATATCTTGGAAGCAGCGCCTGCAAGGCGAGCAACTCATCAACGCTGCTTTGTACGGCGGGTTGCGTGTCATCGCATCGCAGGATACAGGAGAGAGATACAGCACCCTTCCATACTCTTAGCTTGCGTGCTCTCCTGCCTGGATACTAGACGAAGCATTCGACGACTTGGTCCCGGCACGTCTGCCTTCGCCGTCGTACTTGAAACACACAGCATCCTCCTCATATACCACATATCATGCGGATAATATCCTACCTGCTTCGAAGGATTTTCCCCTGCCGCAAATATAATGACTTAGGTNTATACCACATATCATGCGGATAATATCCTACCTGCTTCGAAGGATTTTCCCCTGCCGCAAATATAATGACTTAGGTATCGCCGTGTTCTAAAGTTAATGTTTATCTCAGTGTTCGGGGAAACAAATACACGTTTTCACAGTGAATAATTTAGCACAGAGTAGATTTCTTTCAAGCGAAAATTGCAATGTACGGGTTCGTGTTTAAAATTGTTATCAAATGTCTTCTCGGATTTAATGGAATATTTTAAGGGCTTATGAAGCTGTTGATTTCCGGACTTCTGGTTACAAATTTCTCTTTAAGAAATACGTTTTGAGAAAATCTTTTTATAGCTTTTCTGAGAGCAGACAATAATAAACTTGCGATGAAGACAAGTCGATTATATTACATATTTGTAATGATGATGCTGGTTTCATTCTGTATCCCTTGAAGTGTATAACAGGTGGAATAACATTTCCTAACGCATTATCGCAGGCGACAATCGTTATGTTTTCGCTATGTTCTGGACCAAAGTTAAGAACCCGTTTGGTTATTTTTCTAAGCAAAATAACTTTTTGCTTTTAGCATTTTGTTGCGAATTTCACAGTACACTCAACTAAATTTTTACACTGCATTTTCTTGCAATGGAAAATGAAAGTGTTCTTGGTATAGAATTTCAATATTTTTGAAGGGCTAATCACAAATATTAATACTAACATCATATTTATTTTATATGTATATATTAATAGTGGCATTAAAATGGCGAAAGAACTAGCCTTCTGGAAGTGAGGATTTTATTACTCCTATAGTACCAGTCACTTCGCAGAAATTTGCAAATTGAAATAAAATTCACGTATTCGCATTACGCGGTCTTCGTTGTTGTCTCGGCTTGTGAAAAATTTACGTTTTCTGTTTCCCTGCGCCCGTCGCGTCATCTTCACTTGGAGAACTGACAGAGTTCTAACTTTCTAGGAAAGTCGTGATTTTTTCTGTCATGAAACATCCCTAGTAGAGAAACTGAATAAGCGTCTCAGACACAAGAACAATATAGACTCTGGCTGCAGAAACTTTGGAACTCATCTTTTACGGACTATTTCACATTTTGTCCTGTGTCTTCTCTGCCACAGAAATATCACGCTCCCAACTTCCCATCGGTGCAGGATAACTTTAAGACTTGTATAGAATTAAAAAAATAATATTGCGACAACAGTTATTATTGCTAAAATAAAATCAGACTTTTTTTTCCCCACACTGTAAGAAATTTTCTTGTTAAACTACCTAACATGTAATGGACGTTTACGTAGCGTGGGACAGTTGCCATACATTTGTGTGCCAATACGGACGCGTTTAGCACTGCTACTGTGTGTATTTGGCAATGACAGTGCCCATTTGACTATTTCATATGCCTTTTTGAGGAGCGTTACCACGTGTGCATAAGGAAAAATTTCACTATAACAATTTTCTTATCATTCCTAAACACTGGTGTGGTAACTTACCGAACTGCATCTTAGAGTGCATGCCTGAGATAGTAAAGAGGTTGATTAGAGATATCTCATGTTTTTTTAAGAAAATTACCCCGAACTGTGTGAACGTCACAAATGAATCCTGAGTGGTTTTCTTTAATTTGGCAGAAATATTCACTATTCCCATACTCGTCGTGCCTGTCTCGTAGATTGATATTGCTTGTAAAATTAGTTCGTAGTATGTGGAGTTGCAGTATATATAAGGGAAATGAATAAATGTGGTTTTTCGATAATTGAAACTGTTTTCGCTAAACTAATGAGCAAAATATTTAGTTCACAAATATCGGACTGCAGAAACGTTTAAAGCAAACTTAAGTACGATTATAAATGACTTAACCATGAACAAAATAAAAATACAATTTGGAGGGATTATACTGCAATCCTCTTTACTTTGTCCTCGTATCTTACACTGTCACTGTGCACGACACAGCCGCTAACAATTTCCATATTAGCCTCAAACCCTGCCGATAGCGTGGCAGCACCTGCATACTTTTGGTGCATGACTTTCGCGAGTCAAGAAACGTTACACTAGTTAGCGGGTGCGAGCCAACGTAAAATTCAGCCGAGCCACCGGCACAGTCAAGCCACGCCCAGTGACGCCCCTGACAACCAATGACGGGGCGAGGCAAGGCATTGCGGCGCGGTCGCCGAAACACCGCAGGCAGCACGACGAAGAACCCGGCGTACTCCGCTACGCATCTCTCTACGCCGTAGTGATGGAATCACGTACGCAACTAACACGCCCTCCCTGAAGACGAACGAGAGCCCCCGCGTCGTGATGAAAAGCACGTGGCGTCACGGAACCACGCGTGCAAAGCCGTCGAATTCACACGCCTGTCTGTTTGCTCGTGCCAGGGCAAATATGAGAGAAAATAAAACGAAACGCTAAGATAGCGAAGTTGGTTTCATACCAGCTTACGGCGTAGGAAGCTTTGATTTTAATACTACACAATTAATGGCTGTCTGCGCTCCAATTAACAGTTAATAGTCCTGGAATATGTTTTGTTTCATTAAAGGAATACTACTTTTTGCCATAAGAGGTAGAAATACATTATCTAAGTCCGTGGTATATTTTTACTTCCATAATACTAAGTGTATTTTAAAAAAAACCTGAAAATGCGTAAAATTTCGCATTTACAAGGCTTGTTTGCGCAGTGTTAAGAGGCGTGAGAAAAGTACAGCCATAAGGACGCTGTTGCATCTTATTGGCTTACGTCGCTTTTCAAAGTCTTACTGTTAAAGATCTAGTTTGCATATGACAGCGAACTGACTGAAACACTGCACGCCTTGCGCGTAGGAGTAATGAGGCAATAGGTGTGCGTGTTAATGTTGCCTTATTGCTCCCCTACGTCTGTGACTTGAGTTCATTAAAAAAAATCCCGTGTCCTTGTACTCTTAAGAGAAATCGTTATCCTCATGACGAAACCTCGCAAATCCAGTCTGTTTTTTATTTTAATTATTTATTTATTTATTTATTTTATTTTTTCCGCGATTGTAACCAAAAAAATTAACTGATCACGTATCTTCAGGAATGCTTAAAAGTAATCTATGAGCAAAAAAAAATATTGTAACTCCGCTATGAGATTTCAAATAGCGAAAGACTGGTGCATCAATTATCCATTATTAATGTAAATATTTATTCAAACCTAGGTAAGATAGCATACTGGTCTCAATTATTAATAATAAATGGTTTCAAAAAGTATAAGATTGCCTTAGAAATCAAAGTGGTTACATTTGTATCTCTTCTGTAAAATACCAATTTTGGGAGGGTAACGAGATTTTCACACGAGGGTAACGAAATTTTAACTGAGTGGCATAAAGTCGGGGCTGTAATGACTACCGTTATTAAAAGTGCTTGATGCCTCTGAGTAGTTTGTACAGGCCACTCTAGGTGCACGAGAATGGGTATACCAAGGAGAAGTTGAAAGTGGGAGGGGGCACCAGGGTTGGTACTTGGGTCGCACTGGAAATTGATCGCGCCAAGGCAGTTTCACGTCACAAGTTGTCGCAGACTCCGCCTAAATGCCGTGGAAGTGCTCCGGCGGAACAATTATCAAGAGTCTTAATTGGTTCGCCGCCCTGGGAAAGGAGAAGGTGCTGGAGGGGAGGAGGGATGGTACGTCGGAGCTGCTTCAGTCTTCCTAATGAGTCCAAAGCTTCCTGAGGGGTGGCTGCAGATGGTGAAGTGGGTGGGTGTCAAGGGGGGGGTAATAATTGATTGTGCCCCACGAGTACTCGCCGTGCACGCATCCATCCCCCAGGAGCCCGTGTCTTCCAAAGAGACTCGCTAATTTGGGGAGACGGGGCGGGGTGAATGGGAAGGGGGGAGGGTGTGGAGGTGAGTGATATTGCCGGGCCTGGCGGCAAGGGCATTCTCGCGATGTGCCCTCGACACTACGGCGATCACGCACTCGAGTGGAGGTGAGTATGGGGACCTTCTCCAGACAAGTATCTCCCTCATGTCACTAAACCGTTTCGGAGCGAACGGGGGTGCGATGCAACACTGACGCTCTGGACTTCCCGAAGAAAATTCCGACCTACGGGATTCAGTCCAATCAGTCATGAAAAGGAAGGAGAGACCTCGGGACGCCGATAGATGCTTTCTCAGTAAGTGGATTCCTCGCAATGTCAATGCATAGCACAATAAGTTGTAAGTCGGGTCTTCATATCCGAGGTCCCGTAACACCCATGAGGTCACGGAAAGTAGGATTCGTGCCGGCAGTGGTTTAAATATTCGAGATGGTAGTGAGTAGGATTTTTATCCAATTCAGTATACTGCCCATTGGGGCAGAAGAGCTATGCCCAATGGGGCAGGTGGCCAAAAAGAGCATGGCATATTATAAAGATAACGTGCACACCCCGGATGGTTCATGGTTAATAGGGGTCAACACGTGACATTATTTATTTATCTTAACGTGAAAGAGTGTGGCTGCACGCACTATTGAATCAGGTAAGAGGTATGAATCTGGTCGACACGCCTCCGCCATCGGACGATGGCCGAGGCGTTGTATGGCCTCGTGGTTGAGAGCGCCTAGATGAATTTATAAAGGGCACGATCACAGACTGTTTTACACGCACACACACATACAGACATTTATAATCCATTCATGTTTATTTTCAACTTTTCTGAAGCCCTGCTAAAGTTCAAGTTTAATGCTATTCCTCCACCTGATGCAAACAAATATCAACCAAGTCTAGAAAATTATACCGAAGGGATAACGCACTGCATACGTGCGCACTCAGTTTGATAACATTTTGCATGGTAACTATTACTAGGCATTGCCAACACATCTATTTTTCTTCTGTTTTTATTCTTATTTACTAAAAATGAAATATTACAATTAATACTGTAGATAAAATATAAGTAAATGTTCAATTTAACCAAGAAAAAATACTTTCACGCCATCAAGTATAAAATGCTTGCCATACATTAGGTGATTTATTTAAATATTTAATTTAAATGTTTTATTATACTGTGAATAGAATATATATTTAACGTCTCGCAGGTATAAACCTGAGTCTTCCTTGTTGGCACCTTATTCTGTTCGGTAAGTTGAAAGCGAATCTTCGGCGGTTTTGTGTCACCTCGGTAGCGTCATGAACTAGGTCGTTGGGCTAGTAACACTCCAAGACTCTACCATTAGTCATGCCAGTATTGTACAAATATTTTTAAAGATGATTTTTGTAAATAATTGTTTTTACCAGCTATTTTGTCGGCAAGGTCGATTACGTACTCCTGTGTAAAATTATTTACCGCGAATAATTATACATTTTCATAAATTGGAATAAAAAAAGTAAAAATTTTTGTCTGTCATAGTTGTTCGTATAGACTTTGGACAAGAGAGCGATAGTGTTTTTGGGCAAGAATTCAAAATTGACTGCAGCAACGCCCGTCAATTTTAACCGATCAAAATCCCAGATAGTCATAGCAAGTGTCCAGCCCGTATCGAGTCAATGATAGATCGTCGCGCTAGCCAGGCGATGTTCATCAGGTTCATCTATTTAACTATAGTCCTTTATAGTAAGGCTTTCTCCAATAACTACTCTGAAACTAATTTTGTTTACCTTAAAATTTGTGTACAAGGTGCACAATTCCACTTTACACCGGTAAGCTAATCTGCGGGCGGCTTACAAGCTACAACGGCTCATAGCAAAAGTGTTAGGCTAGAATAAAACTCAAGACTTATCGCACTGTAGTCCCTATTGACACTTCTGGTCACTGTCCCACGCGTGGGACTGTTTATAGGAAGTATCTTTTGTATACAGCTGAAAACAACGCCCGGGCAGGGAAGTGCAGTGGCGTGTGGTGAAGCGTTGCAAGGTAAGCTGGTGCTTGCTCACTGCTGTACATTCTCGGTGCACGAAGCAGGAGTCAGTAACCACAGTGCAGCCCAGGGGGAACTGAATGCATTCCGACCACTCACAAGCGAGCAGCAAGGGACCCATTACACGCGTCCTGGGGCGTCAGCTGCCGAGCTACGTTTTAGTGATGGAAGTGTCGAATAGCAATCAACAGGGTACAGCACAGCTTACCTTGAAACAGTTCACCACACGCCACTGTCCTCAAGTGTAACATATAACATTCATACTTTATAGACTGTATTACGTAGCCTTATAAACACCTGCTGTCAATGGCATCAAGCATAAATACATTTTTATTGGTCGCGATGTATGACAGACCGTAATAATGATTTAACTGTGCCGTGAAAAAATATGAATAGTCTATTCGCCGTTTTGAATCAAACCTTTGAAAAATCACCTCATGTCTAGCGTGTTTCGTATTTTTCCTAATGTCATTTATCAAGCGTTTTATGATTCTAACATAAGTGTCTTAGTTATGGTTTCAGTAAACTTTATTTTATATTTAAACAATAAATTAGAATATTTTATTTATAATTAATATGAATAAAACCAGAGGGAAAATAGGTGCGTTGGTTATGCTTAGTAAGAAATATTTCGTGTGTAAGACAATATTAAAAATAAGTGCGTCGGCCCTGTTGTGGAGTTTTCTAGACTTCGTTAAGATTTTTTTTGCATAAGGTTGAGCAACAGCCTGAAGGTAGAACTTTAGCAAGGCGTCAGAAAAGTTAGAAGTAGCCACAAATGGACAATATACAAAGCTTTCTGTATATCAAAGAAATACGTTTCTTCCATGCTGTTAAGTTTATTAAGTTAAATCCATAAAATTAATTGTTATTTTTAAAAAGACTGGCGTTTAGACACACCCAGGTATGTTTAACTCTCTATGTATGCAATTTTAGTGCAAATAAAGAACTCATGTTCCTGATCAGAGATTAACACATTACCCTCTGTACACGTTAGCTGGCATTCAAGAGAAGCTACTTTTGTTCCCCGTATTATCCACCACGATTCAGTATGACTTGAGCTTTAACTGCGTTGCAGCTTGTTTGAAATCCGGTTTTTTTAAAGAAACTATTAAATGTTCTTCCTGTATGTTAACCTACGAAAAGACATCATGTCCCAAACGAGGACGGAATGGTACTTTAAAGTTACCCCTCATGCTGTAAATATTATTTTGAAGCCATCTAATGTAGCTAAAAACGGCTTTTCCAGGCTGCTGTATCTTATAAACATACTAGCCGGACACGAGTCAAACTACGATAAGAGCCTGTATTGAACATAGCTACAGACCTTTCATCAATAAAATTATAGGGTCACAGCTGAAAGTCCTATAGGTACACGCAGCACTGCGAGAACACGGCACGCCAGCAGAGTTCTGCGCGTAGCGGCTATGGCGCTCTTGTAGCGCGTGCTAGTGTAACCCTTAAGAGCTCTCGCGCTTCTTGGCAAAAAAAAATATATGGGTGCGTGCACTTATGTACGCGCGTGAGTAGTTATACTTCTTTGGCGTGACTAAAATAAAATTTTATTACGTATGCGACCATGTCACGCTTATATTTATTCAGATCTTGTCCTATATCATTGTCGAATTCAAACTATATAAATAAAATGTTTTTTAATTTGCTTATTACATGAACTTATTTTCTGTCGGTTTTAAATAAAACCACGTGCTATGTTTCGTACCTTGAGTTTGTACACGCACACACACACATATATATGTATATATATATATATAGAGACAATACGCGAATGCGCGTTGACCTTACCACGTTCACTGTCGAATTTCGTTACACTGTGCGCGCGCAACGATCGTTGCACACAACGCGCCAAAAAAAGTTTTACTTCAAAAAGGAGAAAAACGATGCAGGCAGGTGGGCCCTTTAAAGTAACGACGTTTTTGTCTATCTCTGCTTCTCCACTTACCACCTTTCTATTGGTACACACAACTTCAATTTTTAATTACTGGCTGGCTATCGACGAATAAAGTGTCGAGTCGATTGTCTCATAGATGAAATATAATTTCATACGTAACAGGTATTCATAGATATATACTAAAGATGAGGTAGACCGAATATTCATCTTCTGTGCATGTACCCAACATTGACCTACCCCAAAAAACACAAAACGTCATGGACAACACTAATGAAAATGTTTGTTTAGATCTTAATTTTTAAATGACGAGCACTTTTATACTAATAAAATACTTTTACCAAATTTCATTTAATAAAACTGCGTTACAAATTTGTTATAGGAAGCATTAAAATATTTCACAGCATTTATTTATTAAACAGTGTTCTTACCTCGAATCCAATTGACGTCATTTCATGTTAGGGGCATTGGCAGAATAAGCAGTTCAACATTGTGACACGTAGACTGATTGTGCGCAGCCTGCGAGATCGGAATTCCTCATCTTAAGTTCATGCAAGTAATATAATCAGTATCGTTCACTTCCGTTGTTATTAAAATGTCAGCGTTGGCGTGCTGTAAAGATCTTTTGATATCTCGACAAGCGTTACCGAAAATAGCGAAACTACTTCCATACAAATTCTATTTCCAGTGGAAGATAATTTTTTTTTTTTTTAGTGTACCCCGAGGCACACTCGGAAAATGCGGAGATGTTATCGATTCCTAGATGTTCGGGAGCCTCCAATTAGGTACTTTGCAGAAGTTTGCGATCAATACTCGAACAATCGTCCATCCGTACGAAAGAGTTCCACTGGCTCGGCCCAGAGAGAATTGAGTTTAGACATTTCGGCTGCTCTTAAGACCCGGCTTCACGTCTTTTTCAGAAATTCTTCGTTTTCGTGTCATAATTTCGGATTCATGGTAACTACTGACAATGTACGATCATCGAAAATTTACGTTATACGAGATATTTAATATTTTTGTGCTTAATTTTCGTTGTGTGTTAGCTGCTCATTGTAAAAAGTCAGGAACGTATTTATATTTTCTCAGTATGTGTCTGGCTTTTTGAATGCAGTAAATAACACACGTTGACAATTATATACATAAGTATTAAATAACCAGTAAATTGTAGATTTTCTATACTAAAGCATTTTCAGTAATACCTCTGAAACTGAAATTACGACACTAAATCGAAGATTTTCTGCATAACGTGAAGCCGAGCCTTAAGGATCCCGCGTGACTGGAGATTTTTTTCCGCGTTTGAGACAGAGAAGAGCGGGAGCGATAAGGGCGACACTGCCTCTCGCATCCAGTCCGCCATCGCCACTAAGCGCAAGGCTCCGAACTGAAGTGCAGTGTTCTCGTCGCACTGAGTGAACTTGCAAGACTTTCAGTGGTTTTCCTATATTTTCATGGGAGTAAAGTCTTTAGGAAGGTTCAGTGCAGGGCTCTTGGGTAGTTTCGTACGTATCTGACGCCTAAATGTTGAGATACAACACTTAGAAAAAGCCGTTTTTAGGCATTTTGGAGTACAGAAAAATGGCGTATCTAATGTGCGTGACGTCTTGAAAGCACGCAACAGATTTCGTGTAAAGTTTTCGTTATTTTCGTAGATCAGCTTTTTGGACACACGTATCAGTCTGGCAGAAAAATGTGAACTACTAACGTTCAAGCGTCATGTAGACGCGAGCCTTAAGAGGCTTCCCTTGTTGCCACGTGGATGTCATTGTAAGCAGTTGTGGCTATTATAATTTAAAAAAAAAATGGAATATTTGAATGTTTATCATTTTCAGTACACAAATGAAAGTCGTGATTTTGTTGCCGGTTCGTAAATGTGGTTATTGACATACAAATTTGGTCGTTGAGAAATGTCAAAGTCAGCGAAAATCATTGTAAGCAGCCCTCTGTGTATGATATTTATCCTTCTTCAAAACAGTGTTTTAAACTATAGCGACAATGCTATATCTTTTCATAATGCACTGCTGTATTGAAACCCTATTGTCGCCGCTTAAAATTCTGAGGAAATAGTGTAAACGCAAAGCTGGTTTATGCTATTTTCCATCGCCGTCTCTATGTTTACTTAAGGCCAGACGTTGACTTGAGGTGTAAATTCTTGTATAGACTGTTCACGGTAAAGTGAGCACTTTTGAAATCAACATTTGAAAAACGTCATCTCCCCTCTCTGCGTATATTCTAACGGGCACACTGATTGGCGTGCGCCCAATAGAGTTGCCAGCGGCTGAGGTAAAGTAGTTCCGTGCTTTAACGTTGAAGTAAAAGTGTTAGGCAAACATTTGTGAATACTAAAATGATTAATTTTGGTTTTTTTTAATGCATATAAGTGTAAGAAATAGCAAAAAAATAAATAAAATATTTACTTTTGTAATAATTTTACAATTTCACTTGATCGACGTATGAATAAAGTGATCAGTCACACGGAAATGTAAGTTTTACATGCGCTGGAAGAATTTACAGTGTGCATATAAGTAGATCTTGAGCAGGGCTTTCAAAAGTGCTCAGTGAACAGCCTATACTAGGGAGGAGGTCTTGAGAGCCGACGAGGGTGAAGCGAAGTGGGTACGGAACAGCGCAGGAATGCAAGGGTTGGGTAAACGAGAGATCCCCGATAAAATCCACTGACCTCGTGAGAAACGAGAGAGATTGAGAGACAGAGAGATCCTGACTGAAAATGAAACTCGCGTGACCGATGGCTGAAATGCAGTTTTGAAGTGTTCGAAGTGAGGTAACCGGCTTGACGAATGAGGGCCACACGGTGAGCGTGTTTTCTCACGGAGTCCTGCGCTGTGATTGCGCTCCGTCTCGTCGTTCACGGACAGGACCCGCATCCTTCGGCGCCCTACGTCCCCAAATGACGGAGCGCGCTTCGCGACGTAAAAAGGACGACCAATTTGAACCCACGCTGTGGTCATTAGCGGTGCGACATCCGGGCCGTAAATTCCCATCCGGCCAATATCGCGCTGCCAGGGCTTTATTAAAACGTTCCTTCTATGTCGCCCGACAACAAATCTCCCAGGGAGCAATTTTTCCAATTGTAGAACTCCTAATATCGGAAGAGAAATCACTCGTGATAAGAAACGGCGTTATATGTAATTGAAATAACTGGTATTATCGTTCGTTGATTTAGTTAGGAATATTATTCCTAAAGCAGAAAGAATTACAGACTGAATTCTGAGCCTTGCTGAAGTCACGTGTCTACCAGTTTTTATACGCTATTTTGAGTAGCTCATTTTCAACGATAGAAAAATTATAATATTTAAATAAATACTTAAAGAAAGCCAACTGAAATATTAAAAAGAATATAATTTAAAATTTCTGGCAAATCATTATTTCTTGTTTAAAGATGTTTTAATTTTTTACTGCCAACCAGTTGCGGTGTGTAGATAGCTTAGAATTGAGTAGGGAGTTTTAATAATATGTTCGCAAAGACCCGTGAGGTGCTTCGTGGCCACGAAATTCTATTTCCATCTCGGATATCTATATTCCCAAATTTTCTAAAGGGAACTTTCGAAACAGGTCATGTTTCCAGATCCCGGACCGGTTGTAACATTGCGTAGCCGATATGTAGTCCGTTCGTGGTACTTCCAACTTTTGTGAAGCCCTGCTAAATGTGAACTTTCAGGCTATACCTCCGCCTCGTGCAAACAAAGCTTAACGAAGTCTAGAAAATTACACCGAAGGGCCGACGCAGTGCATTCGTGCCCTTTTCAGTTTCGATCTTACACAAGGACTATTTCTTACAAGGCGTTACCAGCATACCTATTTTCTCTCTGGTTTCACTCATATTTTACTAATTAAATATAAACAAAACTTTAATTAAATTATAAATAATTTACTTTTGTGAATAGAACGTTTGATACATAACAGGAAAACGTCTTACATTGTGTGATTTTTTTTTTCAAACATGTGATTCAAAACGTGCATGTGAAGAAACCGAGAATATAGAAAATGTTATCCATAGTAAAATTTCCAGAAGCAATACATTACATTTTACCTGTTATATTCGGGCAGCCAAGAATAAGTCATAAACAATTTGTAATTCGGATTACGTAACTCTGACATCAACGCTATTCCGACACAACAGCGCTTCAAATTATTCGGGATTAAAGTTCCCAAAATTGCTGCTACCTTCATAGGTTTCGCGCTACTACAACATACAAAAACAGTTCAGCCAATCACGGCTCGTCAAACCTGAACAGACCTAACACCGAATGTAATATTTTACTCGGAATCACTCGCAACAAAACGTAATTTAAATTAATTTTAAATCATAAATGAATATGAATTTATTTACTAGGGAGTTTAATGACGTGTCACTCCTGTTGGCTATGATTGGCCAGTCACGACCTGCAGCTGGTGAGCACAGCTTTCTCCTCGCTTTATCAGCCATTGCATCTGTACAAGCAAGCACAAAACTGCACAGTAGCTCGTTGCGAGGGTCGCTTTTCCAAAAACCCTTGCAATTACCTTATGTACAAACATTAAAATGAAATTCTTGTCACTACTATTCAAACAAATTAAATAATAGGGTTCTTGTTGCGACATAATATTAATGGCAGAATGAGGTTAGTGTCGTTTTACCGGTTTAATGAGACAAATCTAGAAAAGCCGTTTTACGGCAGTATATATCCAATTCCCATGATATATAATTATACATACAATAGAAGTATTACCGTAAATATAATATACACCAAAAATCCAACTTTAGCCTTTAAAAGCACGTGAAAGAAAATAAGCTGTGACTCCCTCTTTCGATGAACAGTAACCTGTATCGCATTGTTATCGGAAAATGTAGGCCCCTAATTCACTGTTACCGGTCTCATTTACCAGAATCCTTTAGCACAGAATAAAATATCACAGTACACTTTAAAAATATAGTGAATGGGCATCACTACTGTCTGGTGGCACAAGAAAATTTAAAATCGTGATTATGAAGCGGAAGTGGTAGTGAATTATATTATCAATTGTGGAAATTCTTAGGAAGGTAATTAAGCACTGCGTATTGACAGACGTTACACCTAAGAATTTTGTATACACTCTTGATGACTTATAATTAGCGGAAATATCTTCACGGTATATTTAGTAGCAGTTTCGTTTCTTGGCAATAAAAATATGTAAGAGCTAAGGGGTTTTTTTTTTGTTTTATGTTGTTGGAGGTAAATCTGAAATCACAAGAAAGTATCAGTTTAAAAATAAAACTTTTTGAGTGAAAATATGTAATTATATTAGGACTATCGATCATCAGTAACCTCAAGGTCAGTGACACTGAACCACCCTTCTCCTTCTACTAAGTGCGATCTCGGCGGCATGGTACTGCCAAACATGTGATGGTACCCGCCAACACGCGCTGCTAGTGGGCTGTGGACTTACATGATAGAGAGAGAGAGAGGGAGAGAGAGAGAGAGAGAGAGAGGAAAAGGGGAGAGAAACTTGATTGGTTGTCGGCCCGCGGGTAAGCTGAGGTACTTTGTATTCCTGTCTCGGCGGGAGCCGGTTGCGGGAGAGAGATAGTTGAGGGGGTTGGAAGAAGGGTAGAAGAGGAGGAGCTGGATTGTGTGTCAGCACGTACACACAGCGCCGAACAATGAAGACCCCGCTATCTCCCCCCAGCCCTCGTGCACAGAGCCCCGGGCGCGGTGTAACTGACACGGATCTTTCCCTTCATGTGTAGCACCGCCTCTCGAACCTCCCTCCCGCAGGACGACAATAGCGGCGTTGACGCCGTTGTTCGTGATCAACCCCCTTCCATTCCGCCGCCCAGGAGCCCTACACAGATCCGCCCCGGAGAATGCGCCTCTAACAGGCGACGACGCCACAATGGCGTTAACAAACATGCCACATGTTGACGCCGCAGACAACGGCTGTCTCTCTCCTACGACCGCTCATCTCGCGCGCCTACGATAGTCCGCCGCCCTCCAATTAGGCAGTCGCCCCACAAGTCAGCGCACGCTTCTCCTACTCTTATTCTTCCTACACATTCGTCTAGTGCTTGCTAACCCGGCCAGCTCCATTCCAAGGAAGTGTCCCCGAGCCGCTGGAATTTCTTGTATTTTTTTTCTTGGGAAATTATTGACGTGTATGCGCCTTCAAAAATCAGACCGACACATGGCGTGCCAGGACGGAAACGGCGATGTGGCGTTTGCAGGGTGATCCAACAGACTAAATATGAGGTAGACTGATATTTTTGTCTTCTGCACATGTACCCAACATTGACTTACCCCAAAGGAAAACACAACTGTCGAATTTACGTGATCGATAGTGATGAACGAGTTTGTTTACATCGTAATTTTAAAAAAAGACAAGCACTTTTATATGAATAAAATATTTTCGCGAATTTGAATTTATTAAAATTGCATTACAAATTGGCGAGAGGAAGAACACATGCAGGCTGATTCACGAAGAGTTACCGCCACTCACAGGACATATTCGTTACATCATTTGGAGCAAAATATGTCATATACATGTGGGTCCTATTCCCAATATTTACGGAGTAATTCGAAACATTTTGAAAAGGACGAATAAAATAAAAATCCTTTCAGAAGTAATACAGTGATGTATAATCAGACAGTATTGTTTACAGTTGGGCATCACGATTGCGTCCAACAAGCTTAAAAAAAAGATGTTCAATAATGTTTCCGTCTACTTCCACACACTTGGCCGCACGCTTATGAACCCCACGCGTTGCTCTGCACACGGCTGTCTTTGATTTCTGTAGCGGCATGCATGATAAGCGCAAATAGTTCTTCACGTGTTTGTGTAGTCCTTTGGTAAACAGCATCCTTCATCCATCCCCATACGCAGTAATCCAGGCAATTCTTATTTGTCGAATCACTCTGTAAATATTTGGAAAAGGACCCACATAAATATGACATATTTTGTTCCAAATGATGTAAGGAATAAGCCCTGTGAGTGGCGGTAACTCCCAGGGAATCATCCCGCATATCTCAAAACACTTGTTTACTAGATGCTATTCTAACCTCAAATTCAATCCACGCCGTTTTTGCAAGACGTATTAGCAGAAAAACAGTTCATTGTTGGGGCACAGATACCGGTTGTGCGCAGCCAACGAGATCGATCATACCTCATCTTCAGTCTATGGGTGATACATTCCTACACTACAAGGTCGTGACTAATAACACGACCTCGTTCGATCAGGTATACGACTACGACGCGTACATAAGCGTGAGTTGCCGCATCACATGCGCGAGGCGCGTTTGGGGGCCCGCTAAGACTGACGGCAATTTCTGGCGCGGGCAAAAATTTCCTTTTAGTGTATCTCGTGACTCCGATGTGCTGGCGCGCTGATTTTGGTGCCAGATGAAATACCTTGTTTAGATCTGTCGATTCAAGGCGTAAAAGCCTAATATCCATTTCGTTGCTTTCATTTAATTCCCGTATCACAAATAAAATACTCCCACTAACACAGAATTATTCGCGTAAAACATACGCATGTGTCCCCATCACGGCCACCCCTCGAATTTTTTCGTGGGGAACAAAAGTCATGAAACACTGTCATTTGGTTATTTACTGTAACACGCTGCAAAACAAAGTTGAAAACTCGACTCAGTAAACATATTAAAAATATAAACTCTGAGCACTATTTCAGCACAAGTTGGACTCCCACTGAATAGGTCCGTGGTTTGATTCCAGGCCTGGGCGGGTCAGAAAATATTCGGAGATGGGAGTAGGCACGTGAGTAGAGTGCGAGTTTTCTCGGAGTATTCCTGCTTCTCTCTTCATTCCGCCTCATTTTAATCCTTCCGACCTACGGACTGGTCGTTTCTTACAGGTAGTGGAGCCAAATTTAAATTCCAGTTGCAAACCATTTCATTTACGTTGATCGAGCATACCTCAAGTGGGAACGTGTGTATTCTGTTATTGATTATTTCCTGTGTGTAACTAGAAAATAGCTTCGAATTAAAATTTGGTGAGGTATTTTGTTGTAGAATGCCAACTTTATCACAATTATTAACTGTAATAAGTTATGATGTTTACTCCAAACAAAATATTATTTAACTTATCGTTATCAATTTTCACAGTTTAGACACGTTGGACTTGTTGCGTCTCCATAGGAAAATCTATCTTCCCGTCTTGTTGTAGGTCCCTGTCTAAAGTATATATGTTCTCTTGGGTGATAGATTTCCATTACATGTGCAAGTTAAATATTTCCCGTTCGAGACATATTTTGTTTACAGCATCGTCCGTAATTGTAATAGTAGGTATTTAAATTTGATTATTCGGTTTGTCATTATCGCCTTTTTTTCTTTTTTACATCTTAATTTTATTAATTTATACGACTATCGCTCGAAAAAACCTCATTTCGGCTAACACGATTATTATTGCTGTATCTTCAATATGAAATTCATGTCATCGTATATATAATAAGACAGGTATGACCATTAATTTATGAAACTTTCAAATTGTATCTTTATTTGTTTTGTCTGACTGGGTTTTCTTTAATTTTTCATAGCACTTTATAAATCCGCGTGTTTTTATTTCTTCATCTAAAAGCTAAGTATGAAACTTAACATATGTATGAAAATGACCTGCATTTCTAAGTGAGATATAAAATATAGCATACAAAATATGAAATTGAAATTACTTGTTTTGTTGTGTAGCGATGTAACATTTAAGTATAAGTTATTTTTTTTTTTCAACAAATTGCCATAATGTTTATAACCGAAGAGAAAATTTGTATTGTAATCTTGGGAAACTAATTTATGTGAAGAGAGCCTGTTTCAATTCGTATTTTTCTCAACGATCAGTAATCTAGAAAATCAAGTTGTTAAATTAATGTTTCTAATTGAAAGATTGTCTTCAATGATTATAAAAAACTACAGTATGCTGGAAGCAAACACCGTTGTTTTGCTCCTTTGTTTATATATTTTATTTAGCTACGTACTTTTTTTATATTTACTTTTAATTTGCCCGTATTTTACAGACATTGAATACTTCTAATTAAATGTTGTGAAACACGTATCTCTTTAAGAATGTTCTGTAATAGATTTACACTTGGCGATAAACGAGAGAATTTATATTATCTGGTTTCTCCTTTCAACTGAAATATGAATATGCATGACCTTACTTTTCTAAATCCATTCAAAGCGCTTGAATCAACAGCTTCTGCTAAAAAAAAAAAAAAAATTTGTCAGAAATGTACACTCTCGCATTAATATCAGGCATTTAATAGGCTTATTCTATGTAATTTTGACATTCGGATTTTTTCTTTATTGTAAATTCAACAAGAGTAGTGTTTCATTCTTGGCGTATGTGTCCATATAAATGTTCAAACATTTTAGCCTCTAACAATTATTCGATTTTTGAAATTCTCGTCCAGCAACGACTGTAATGGATAAGAAAGAGCTTACTAACGTCCGCCGGAGTTATGCCTGAAGGCTTATCAGGTGACGGCGTTCGGCAACACACGCGAGCCAAGCCGCATCGTAGGACAGTCAGCGTTAGCTGTACTTGCAGTTGTGGGAGGTGGGGTGGGGTGGGGTGACTTCCGCGGGGTCGACGCCTTCCTTCACGGCAACTGTGAAGTTTCGGCAATGCCCCAGTGAGAGGTGGGGGGGGGTCTGCACTGTAGTTGTGATGGATAGGGGCTCTGGGAACCCGAGTTTTGGTTGTTCATGATCCTCACTAGGTGGGAGTTGATTACGTATGATGCTTGTTTGCCAATTACTGTTTATTTTTTTAGAAACTCGCTGCGTATAAGTTAATTGAAAATCAGATCACATTTAAATCAATTTATTACTACTGGGTCAGAGTAACACTGGCGGCCTGCATAGGCCGGAATTGCTTTCTCGCATGTGTTACCTCCCGCAACGTAATGAATATATATGAATGCTTTATCTGACTTACAAAGAATTTAAACTTTCTGAGCAATACCCACCTCCCTCCTGCTTTCCTGTGTTTCAGATATGAGGTGTGAGAATTTGAGGTTACGCCCTGAAAGGAAACATGTAAGGGAAGTGCCTTGCATTTCCTCCTTCTGACGGGCCAAGCTCCATCACAATATCGCCAACACACGTATTTAATAGATCTGTTATTCGCTGCAATAGTGCTGGTGGAACGTGCTCTATCAGTACTGTATCGATTTCATCTAATCTTGTGGGTCGATTACGGATATTTTTTTTGCTCCGCCATAAAAACTTGTGACACAAGTAAGACGTTTGATGAGAAAATGCGTTACAGGGATATACAGGAATATTTATATTGAGGGATTGTCCAATGTAATTAGCAGCACTTCGCTTGCAAACAGCTTAACACTTCCTTCTACGAATTAATATGTAACAATATTTTGATATGTTTGCTAATTCCTTCATGCTGCACTGTAGTAAGTTAATTTTTTTCATATGCGAACTGAGATAGCCAATAAATAAACACAGCAAATTTATTAAACGGTTTCAAAATTGAAATAGTTTTGAAACCTTTTTATGTAAGATGTGTCTACACTAACATTTATAAATTTCGTCCATTCCATGTGCATACAACACACACATTCAGTTTAAAAATTCGCCGGTAGCTAGCAGGAAGGTTGCACACTCAGTTTAAAATATTTGCTAACTGATAGCGGGAAAGTTGACTTTTTCGTATAACGCATTTGAACTCATGAAATATTAGCATCCAAAGTTCTCATGAGTGTGCTAAAACTTCACATTTTGAGTCACAATAAACTGTAAAGTAACGGAAAGCGCGTAATGACAGTAAAAATTGCAATACTTATTAGCACTCAGTGAATTTTACTCTTCAATACCACGACATTTAGTGTGCCGTACGTCAGATTTGTTGAAGCTGTTTTCGAGTCAAAATTGACAATATTCGGAATAAATTGAAGTTGTTAAACAGCATTTCGCAGTAAAATATTGCAACATTTTTTAATTTGGAAAATATGGTTTCGTCGTTTACTGGCAAATAAACAAAGATGCAAAGCATTAGCAGCACCACCTTACGCAAATTTTGTTAGCAACACGCATCATACGACGCTTAAGGCAAGACGAGATTTGCTCGTTCCGTTAATGCCATCTGCAGGTCAGCCTTTTTTGTCGGATCTATATTTTGGTCGATATTACATTGTGTTGTGTATCTTTCCTCATCTCTTCTCTACATTTCTACAAATTATTTCAATCATCCATCTTGCTTGATGGGATTTCTTTTTATGGTACATTTTTATTTTTATTTAGTTCTTTTGTAATTTTAAAGGGCTTGTCCTATCCCTTGCAAACCATGCTTTTTTTTTCACTCTGATATCTATCTCAGCTGTTTTACTTTGCTTTTCGAAAAGCTGCTTTTATTCGTGATGCCTTTCATTTATAACCTGTGCTTGAGTTTATGTTTTCCTTATTTTTAAAATGATTAGTGTACGTATTTTATTTTCTCTTTTACCCGTTACTGGTTAGTATTTATATTCTGGACAGTATACTGGCATACTCTCCATATATAATAAATTAATGCTCTCATCTTCAGTAAATAAGTTGTCTTCGTAACAATCTTCACTTTTGTTCCTATTTTACTTTTTTTTGCTCGTTTAGTTATACTTGAGATAGCTAATAAGTAACCTGCGGATATATCTGGTCCTCTGTACTTCCCGGTGTCGTATAAAATGTTCCTAAAGGTTCATCCTTTCTTGTTGGTTAACATAATGTCAACTACTAAAGTGTAACCCAGGTAGCTCGGTTATATATGTACATTTCTGGGCCTAAAAAATCGTCTCGTAATTCAAAGTCTAATAATATTTTGCCTTTAATATGTGTAATGTCATCTCCTTCTAGTCGCATTACAGGTGTTATTGTCTTATTGTCCATACGAGCATTAAAATCGCCAAAATTATAATGTAATAATATTTATTTACTTCTTATAGTTGAAATTGTAAAAGTCCTATGTTTCTGCTGTGCTTTCATCCTAAGGAGCATAGATTTCAATACGGTTTAACATCCTCTTGCA
The DNA here is from genome assembly GCA_002778355.1 of Clitarchus hookeri. Taxonomy (NCBI): domain Eukaryota; kingdom Metazoa; phylum Arthropoda; class Insecta; order Phasmatodea; family Phasmatidae; genus Clitarchus; species Clitarchus hookeri. The sequence continues at coordinate 268,739 of NQII01000579.1, forward strand.
GTTTTTATTCTTGTTACTATAATTTCTTCACAAACAAAATTAAATAAGTGAAATTTATGTATATCATTATCGTAGACTCTTTACCATGAGCTCGTTTCATCTGAGATATTCAATTGTATATAAGACGATATTGAAGTTCTGTAGAAACTTCAAATCCTTTCTTTGTTTCAGATGTTACCAAGACATCGAGAACTTCCATATATTTTTACATGTGTGCTACTTTATGGTTAATGTATCTAACGCTCCAGGTTCCCGGTTCCAATTATTTGCTAAGTTATAATAGTTTTCACCATTTGTAAATACTTGTCTTCATCCTGATATCCGTCTGCTTACCCATTATAGGGAGTTTCTGAGTCACGGTTTATACGCAAAAGAGTGATTAGTCCTGTGTATTACTCCCAACTTAAAATACCAGGTATTAAAGAGAATAGGCTTCCTTCACCTACGGCTTTAGAGACCTATGTTCCCCCTCAGTAATCAGTCTAATCCTGCTACGTTTGCGCTACCGTTGTTTAATTCTTTACTCTTCCGCTGTCCCATTAAATGTCTACCATGCTGCCAGTAGATTTGCCAGTAGAGTTAACTACCATGATCCCTGTTCTTCTTTAGCTTGTCGACGCATTCCGCCAAAGGTATGTATTACCAGAAACTTGGAATTGGTTGCTTGGTTTCACAGGGGGTGGCTGGGATGGAGAGATTAAGATACCAATTAATTAGTCTTAGACCGCATCCATCTCCTTCGACTTCAGACAATTTCATTAAAATATGTAAATCCTCTATTTGAGAGGATATCTCCAACAGCAACAGAAGCCTGCGCTGATAACGTATTCCCTTTAGCTGTTTGATAACTGTTCATCTTTATTTCCAAGCGTGTAAAGGAATGCACATAGGTACGTCAGGTTTTAAAATTTATTAATCTGTGGCGTCCGCTTTCAAGTCGTTGGATATATCAGTTCATGTTACGCTAACTTACATGTANTTAAAATTTATTAATCTGTGGCGTCCGCTTTCAAGTCGTTGGATATATCAGTTCATGTTACGCTAACTTACATGTAACAGTATGCAATACTGTTTAAAATATAATTATATATACACATACATTAATTTAAATGTGGCGCACATTGTTAGATGATTTCACTGATAAAATAGAGAGTATTCCTTTTAAAAAATAATTCATTAGTAGGTCTCAATTTTTCGCACGTAAAACCCTTCAAATCTGTTTAATATTGGTACAGTACTAGTTGATCGTCTCATCTAACTATTGTATCACGGAGACAGTAATTCCCACATAAATATCTGTTGAACTCCTGATTGTGGTAGAATTTGTAATTGCAAATAACATTTCTACAGCGGAAAGGTCTGTTTCTTCTTCAGTAAAAGAGTTTTAACAATTTTAAAAAATTCCTGCAACCACTAGAGCTGCAATAACTACGGGACATTCAGACGCAATTAAGAAAGATAAGGGGAAGTTTGCTGCTACACAAAAGACCGATAGCTGAACGTTTTTAATACATTTTCTGCGCGTATTTTTCCAATGTGTAGCACGTGCCACTTTTCGCACGTTTCGTTCAGAGTAAGTTCAAACACGAAACCTCTGACTCACATGTGTGAGGTCGCAGGTTCGATCCAGAGATAATGAGGTATTTTCCCTCACTTGGTTGTATTGAATTCTCGAGACAGTAGATTCGTTCCCGAACAAAAGAGGGCTTTTGTCTCACGCGAATTCCCATTACACTTCAAATGAATGCCGAAACGATTCCTTTCAGCACCCCCTTCACCAACAAGCACTCCTTTATTCCTTTTTTATTATATGTGTCAACTAAGCGTGTGTTAATTATAGAGGAAAGGGAATAAATACGGAATAGTGCTGTAATATGGAATACCACTATATCTCACTAAGTAGATGCTTCTCTCTCTCTCTCTCTCTCTCTCTCTCTCTCTCTCTCTCTCTCTCTCTCTCGGTAGCGCTGTGAAACACGACGGCTGAACCAGCGCTGCACGTGAATGGACATGCAAATATATATTTCCCGAGCTCCGTTTTTTGTGTGCAGCTTTATTTGGATTTCTCAAGGTTTTTAAACTTTTACAGGTATGTAGGTATTATTTACTTACAATTTAATTGTAATTATTTAGAACGTGAGCAATAATGATGCGTAAAGTACACCGGAGAGCCAAAAAAAATTGGTATAGGCGTGCGTATGCAAATAACAGAGGTATTGAACCAAACAGAGTAACGCGATGCGGTCGGCAGCGCCTATATATGACAACAAGCGTCTGGCAAAGTTGTTAGATCGGTTACTGCTGCTACAATGGCAGGTTATCAAGATTTAAGTGAATTTGAATGTGGTGTTATAGTCGGTGCACGAGAGATGGGACATAGCATCTCCGAGGTACCNGTGGTGTTATAGTCGGTGCACGAGAGATGGGACATAGCATCTCCGAGGTACCGATAAAATTTGAATTTTCGCGTACGACCATTTCACGAGTGTACCGTGAATATCGGGAATCCGGTAAAACATCAAATCTTTGACATCGCTGCAGCCGGAAAAAGATCTTGAACGAACGTGACAAACGACGACTGACGAGAATCATTAAACGTGACAGAAGTGCAACCCTTTCTCAAATTGGCGAAGATTTCAATCCTGGGGCATCAACAAGTGCCAGCGTGCGAACTATTCAAACGGACCGTCATTGATATGGGCTTTCGGAGCCGAAGACCCACTCGTGTACCGTTGTTGACTGCCCGACACAAAGCTTTACGCCTCGCCTGGGCCCGCCAACACCGTCATTGGACTGCTAATGACTGGAAACACGTTGCCTGGTCTGACGAGTCTCGTTTCCAATTGTATCGGGCGGATGGACGAGTACGGGTATGGAGACATCCTCATGAATCAATGGACCCTACATGTCAACAGGGGACTGTTCAAGCTGGTGGAGGCTCTGTCATGGTATGAGGTGTGTGCAGTTGGCGTGAAATGGAAATCCTGATACGTCTAGATACGACTCTGACAGGTGACAGATACGAAAGCATTCTGTCCGATTACCTGCACCCATTCATGTCAATTGTGCATTCCGACGGACGTGGACAATTCCAGCAGGACAATGCGACACCCCACACGTCAAGAGTTGCTACCGAGTGGTTCCAGGAACACCCTTCTGACTTTAGACACTTTCATTGGCCACTTAAATCGCCAGACATGAACATTATTGAGCATATTTTGGATGACTTGCAGCGTGCTGTTCTGAAGAGATCTCCACCGCCTCGCACTCCTATGGATTTGTGGACTGCCCTGCAGGATTCATGGTGTGAATTGCCTCCTGCATACCTTCAGACATTAGTCGAGTCCATGCCACGTCGTCTTGCGGCACTTCTGCGTGCTCGCGGGGGCCCTACACGATATTAGGCAGGTGTACCAGTTTTTTTGGCTCTTCAGTTTACATGAATAAATCGTATTTCACATGTAATCTTTGTTTTATACAACCGCAGTTAGACCAATTTGTGACAGCAAATATTTCACAATGGCTAAGTTTCTCATATGGAATACTAGGAGGTTTTAAAAATATAATACTAATCCATATTATCGAATTAATTTATGTGCAAATGTGGCGCGTGGTAATCGAAAAAAAAGAAGGAGAAAAGAAAGCAGCGGGATGGGGCATCCATGGAAATGGCTATATCCCAGGTGAGAGAAAATAAAATGAGTTATTTAAAGACTGCGTATTTTTTCGTTGTTCCGCGTACTACATTGTTTAGGCTTGCCTTGACAGCTGTATCTTCTAAGCTTAAGCTGGCCTGCCAAAAAAAGCTCATTAGATGGGATTGTTAAGGCTATTCTTAAAGCGACAGAGTTATTACGTAAACCAACTGCAACGTCATTTCACAGATCTGTGGGATTTAACACAGAAGATGTAGAGCATTTTTTCACCCTTTGGAGTCAGAAATGAATAACTACAAATACCCCGCTGACAAAGTCTACGATGTAGACTAAACAGGTCTGACGATTGTCCAAAGCAAAATCCCACGCGTTCTCGCACCGATGAAAGGAAAACGGAAAGTAGCATCCATCAGTTCAGCTGAGCGAGGCTCTCCGGTAACTGTGGTAACATGCATGAGCGCAGGCGGAGATTATGTACCTCCAATGTTGGTATTACCTAGAAAGAATTTGGAGTCCTCACTTCATGAGAGGAGCTCCTCCCGGGGCCATTGGTGTTGGTCATCTGTCTCGCTGGATACAGAACGATTTGTTTACCCAGTGGTTCAGTCATTTCTTGGAAAAAGTCAAGCCTACTGTCGAATCACCTCTTTTGCTTATCCTTGATGGCCACTACAGCCATTCAAGAAACCTAGATGTCCTCAACAAGGCTAGAACAAATCATGTTAGCATTGTGTGTCTTCCGCCTCATCCATCACACAAGCTGTAACGATTGGACAAGTCGTTCACGAGTCCTCATAAACAGTATTACAGTGAAGGAGTGCGGTTGTGGATGCGATCAAACACCCGCCCTCGTACCAATTTCGACATAGCTGAGTTATTTGACAAAGTTTAACTTAAAGTGNGTGGATGCGATCAAACACCCGCCCTCGTACCAATTTCGACATAGCTGAGTTATTTGACAAAGTTTAACTTAAAGTGTAAACAGGTGAAATCGCAGTAAATGAATTCAAAAGCACTATTATTTATCCAATAAATACCTACATATTTCCTGACAATGAATTCCTGGCATCAGACGACGTAGACACTTCTTCTATTGCAGTTTCTAGGGCTACNCCTACATATTTCCTGACAATGAATTCCTGGCATCAGACGACGTAGACACTTCTTCTATTGCAGTTTCTAGGGCTACTTCTGATCTTGACATTGTCCACTCGTCCAGGGTTAGATGTAGGTCTACTGATCCTTCCAACTGTTATGCTGGTTACCAGAAAATAGACCTGCTGATTCATCAAACTATTCAGCTGCTTCACCGTTGGCTGCTGGTGAATCAAACTCTTCAGCTTGTTCGCGAAAGACTTCTGTAGCCCCATGGGATATTTCTCCAATTCACAAACTTGCAAAAAGAAAGGGCACGCGAGGTAGAAAAGCTGGTACAGCAGCAGTCTTGACGTCTTCGCCTTACAATAAACTGCTAGAATAATCCTTAGAAATGAAAAAAATCTGGGAAGGTATTAAGATAAAAATGAAGACATAGAACTACACCTATGCCTAGGTCTAGTAAAAAACAGACAACGACAAAGAGATTCGCAAGAAAGTCCATGCACACTATTTCTCTCCCTAATGAGGATGACTCGTCAGAAAACACCGGTGAGGATATAAACGTTAGGGATGATTTGTCTGATCTCAGTATTCCTGATATGTCTGTGCCAGGACATGAAGATGCAGAGTGCCTTTTATGCAGTGGAAGATTCTCTGATGATGTGCGTGGAGAACAGTGAATTATGTATGTGCTTTGTGGAATGTGACCACATGTGTACTGTGCTGGTCACGAAGGTGGACATTATGTTAGTGATTACTGCAAGTAATGTTTACCACAGTTATGCATGACATTTTAGTACAGACTACGTAAATTACTGACATATATTTGTCTGATCTGCACTGAAGAGCCAAAAAAACTGGTACACCTGCTTAATATCGTGTAGCTCTCCCCCCCCCCCCNTGAAGGTATGCAGGAGGCATTTAACACCATGAATCCTGCAGGGCAATCCACAAATCCAATCTGCGCCAATTTGAGAAAGGGTTGCACGTCTGTCACGTTTAATGATTCTCGTCAGTCGTCGTTTGTCACGTTCTTTCACGATCTTTTTCCGACCGCAGCGATGTCGAAGATGTGATGTTTTACCGGATACCCGATATTCACGATACACTCGTGAAATGGTCGTACGCGAACATCCAAATGTTATCGCTACCTCGGAGATTCTATGTCCCATCTGTCATGCGCCGACTATAAAACCACGTTCAAACTCACTTAAATCTTGATAACCTGCCATTGTAGCAACAGTAACCGATCTCGCTGCCGACCGCATCGAGTTACTCTGATTGGTTCCATACCTCTGTTATTTGCATACGCGCGCCTAAACCAGTTTTTTTTTTTTTTGCTTTTTAGTGTATGTCATATTACATTACTTTCATAACTCTGTAAGGTAATTTGCAATACATGATATATATATTTAAATGTCAAATCCATTTAGAATTTATTAAGTGGTATCCCATATCGGTGACCCTTTTTTGCAGGCACAAAAAATGTCATTTTTAAAATAAACATTTCTTTATTAGATTGTGATATGGTGTGGTGCTACAACACTGCAGATGTGTGCCTAAATTTTTCAGGTTTATTCTATTGTTTTCTAATTGCTCTACTAAAATAGGAGCAGTAGCTATAACCAAAAAACAAAATAGCATTCCATATTTCTATCCCTTATTTATAAATATCTACTGTTTGCTTCAACACCAGATTTCCAACGAAGCACGTCACTGGCGAATATGGTTACAGTGATACAAATACAAGCAAATTAAATGAAATTGAAACAACATTCGGAAGGTATGCACATTACACTAATATGTTTTCGAGGGAAAATCTGTTCCGCCTTTGTAGTGTCATGCACGTGATCATTAGCGAAGTGTTTGTCAACACCAAAACTTATTAACAGAATCTTTTTAACTAAAGTAAGTGATAACTCAAAACATAAAAATAAATTTTTATATTTAAATTGTTTTGCTTACAACATTAGTAAATATGTTAACGCATTGTAAATGACGGGAAAATGCCGAGAAGCCATCAATATAATTGCTTATACTTTGTTGTTTTAGTTGGATAACTTTGACTTTCTGTTTACAAAATCTCGTTTTAGATCTTTTCCTTAAACGTGCGTGTCCTAAGCCACGGTATGTTCAAATTTGCCAGAATGTGTAATTAAAAACCCAATAATTGAAGATATTTTGCTTTTTTTTACATTGCCTCTTAGCCCTACATCGCCGAATTATTATTCAAAAAAATTCCTCGAGTTTTTTAGGTAAACGATGTTATCCTAACAAAATTATATGCTGGTGAGTTTACAATGCAATCTTACTAATAGCGTTATCTATTTGTATACATTTTCCTCCGCGGCTCACACATATGTAGAAGTCAAGGTGTTAACAGTTAATCAGAAAAACGTCTACTACACAAAAAGATCTTGCTCGACGTGTAGAATGTTCATACCCAGCTCTACGAGGTTTAAACAGATTTGTTGTGCGATATCGCCACGCACGCATTTCTTATCCGAAAGTGTTCATCTTCCTACCAGCTACAAAGATTAATCGGAGTAACTGTGACACTTCTTGCGTGTCCACAATATCACTCAAGTTCCTGGGAGTTGTAGAGAATGATTAATGGAATTCTTGGAGGAAGCTCAAGATTTATCGCAAGAGTGGCGTTTTATTGATTCCCTTGGAATGCTGAATACCCGTAAATATTCTACATATGCATTCACAGCAGTAGTTGAATTTCCACTGTCGGTAAAAGTATTTCATTTTTTTAATTTATCATGAGCTGTGCATTTTACTGAAAATTTCAAACAGATACTAGGGTTTTTCTTATTTGATCTTAATCTGATGATTTGCGAAATTATCAGATGGGTTATTATGATTTAAAATAATCGGACAGGTAGACATAGTTTTTATTTGCATTTTTGAAGAAATCAAAATCATTTCTGAATAATCAAAGAAGAAAAAAATGACCAGTATACAAAGGACCAAATATCCCATATGAACTAATGTCGTATTCTCTGTCCCCGCAGAGTGATCAACGAAATTAAAGGTTGAACGTTGTCTGAAAGGAAGTCACTCTAATTTAATGTTTGGAACATTAAACAAAAAAAAAATTTCTTCTCCCGCATAAGTTTTTGTATGTCAAAAATGCAATATAAATTATGTATTTAAGACAACCTTACAGCTTTCATAACAGAATCAACAAAATATGGCTCTTACCTGTAAATCACAATACGCAAATATTATCATGAATAAATTCTTTGCATATTATATAATTTCTCTTATGAAACTGATTGATTTTTTTTTCATAATAACTACGGCGAAATTGCGAATATATTTAATATCTGTGCAAAAAAAAGAACGCTAAAAAAATATATTTAATTCAATCGCTTGGAAACTGGGCAGAATGACAGAAATGTGGAAAAGTCTATTAAAGGTAAAAATTATCCTTTACTTATTTGTATAGTCATTCAGAGCTAACCCATAACGCGTATGTATTTACTTCACATGTAACTATCTCGCATTTCATCCAGAAATTTTCCACTCAAATACTAATTGTCTTCTTACAACGTGCTCTTATTTGGTGAACTTCGTTCCCTCTTTCACAATATATTTTGATTTTATAACATGTATGGAGACATGCAAGCATACGACGACGCACCTGAAGTTGTCACACTCTGCAACTGTGTAACCGTGCAGACAGACCACCGTAATTCCAAATCATTATACGTACTAGAACATAATTTGTTAAGTAATAAGAAAATCTTGACAATGTTTTTTCAATGAAAATTATTAGAAAAATTAATTTAGTCAATGTTTATATAGTTGTAGTTTGTTATGTAATATTATTATTATAAAAAATTTATATTACATTTTTGTTATAATTAATATTATATATATATTTAATTTATAATGGTTAGTATTTCTTTAATTTGTAATTAGGTAATATAAAATATTAATGCTTAGATAATATTTAATTAATATTGCTATATTTTGCAGTAGAGAGTACTTTGAATTTGTTTTCTCAAAACATTAAACTTTCATTTATAGTAAACTTTTTTTTATGGATGCAATATTTCGACGTAATACCTTGGCGCAGTAAGCGCGCGACGATGGTGTGAGAGTATCCTTGCAGGACAGGAGAGTCTAGAGAAATGGGAGTAGGTCGCTGGTCATAATTCCAAGAGCAGACGTAAATCGACTCGAACAGCAGAAGGGGAGCGACGTCATGTAAAATCACACGCCTGCAGTGACGCTGAGAGGGTTCGTAAACAAACGTGGACGGACAGCCCAGGTCTGATTTACGGGCCCTGCCGCGGACTCTGAAAACTCGTAAATATCCACGAGCTCTAAGCACAGCAGCACGCAGACGAGTGTTCCTACGATCTAGTAACTTGTTCAACCTTACAGTATTATCTCTCAATACAGTTGTATGTGCTGGTTACATCCTTACCTTGATAAATTATGTGTGAAGCTAATCTTCGCTCAGATAAAGTATACGAAGTAAAATCATAAGATAATTCTACACTGCTAAATATTAAGTATACTTAATATGCCCAGGTGGTGTAGTGGGCCCGTCTAGTTGATGCTCTGCCCTCAAAGCTCAGGGGCACGGTGGCCACCCTCATAGCACAGGGGCAGGGTGGCCGGCTTTTAGTCGGAGGGTCGGGAGTTCGCACCCCGGTTCCTCCGCGGCAGATTCTCAGTTCGCATGTCGCGCACATGTGAACTGTGGATTTGCCATCAAGTCGGTCTACTTGAGCTCGTCACACAGAAAACACACTGTAAACGTCAAACGTCATTCAAGCTATGCCCAACAGCAAATGCATCGGTCAGTAAAATCAACTTTAAAAGAAAAAGTGGTTAGACTACTCGCCTCCCACCAAGGAGAACCAGGTTCGATTTCCGGCGGAGTTACCTCCAAATTTTTGCAAGTGGGAATCGTGACGGACCATTCCGTTTGTCAGCGGATTTTTTTTTCTGCGATCTCCCCTTCCCCCAATCACTAACATTTTGGAACTGCTCCTTACTCACCTCACCTCACCCTCATCGGCTCTCAAGACCTCGATGTTAAAAACTGCCCATATCTCTTCACTTACTCACTCACTGCCAAATAAATAAAGCGATGTTATGTCAGGTGCAATGTACAGATATTTGTTTTTTTTTTTTTTTTGCTGTTGGAACCAATGCTATATACAGTATATTTAGTTACAAATTTTGGATGGCAGACAAAAAAAATAAACGTTATGTTAGACCCGGTAGTCTTCAGGGTTGAGTGTATGCAAAGGTGATATACCAAACGTGGCTCTCCATGCAGAGGAACTTTGTTAGAAAAGCTGACTCCTAGTCGGCTTCGAGGAAGTTTGCTAAGGATGTCTTGCTTGTCCTGTGATTAACTGGTGTGGTCGGAGAGATAAACTTACGGAAAATTGAGTAAATGAAGTTGTTCTAGTGCACGTAAAACAATAGGTGCCATGTGTCTGGCACATTTCAGTGCAAAGAGGATAGCGACCTATGGGTACCACGTGCGATACTTATATTTTATCGATGATATTATTTTTATTAATTAGTACAAAAACGTTTTAGCTCTAACAGCGTATGTTATCCATAATTTCGAATTAGGCAGTATTTTGCGAATAAGAGGTCGATAGTTACCGTCCGACTGTAATCTGAGTTTATCGTTTTTTTTAATTTTTTTATACTCTTGCCAACATAAGATGTATGTTAAAATAATTTCACTATTTCCCCCAGCCATGACCGAAATGCAGCGAGTTATGTACTCTCCGTGGGATTCTGTAGGTATATTAAAACATTAGTTGTGTTTTGAGAATTTTTAATACCTTTCCGCTTTAAAATCTGTATTTTTAATATACTATGGCAGGGTCTATTTTAAATTTTGTTTTCTTTATTTTTATGTAATTTAGTTTATTGCGACTCCCACATGATGGATGGCAATATAGTTGGTTTATGTTTTTCTGTTACAATTTCCAAATCTATTTGTTCTTTACTTTTTTCTAGATTATTAATCCATCCGTACTCTCCAACTTTATTGCTGTGTTTTAGTTTAATGAATTAATAATTTTTACCTTACTTTTCGAAGGAAAGATAGCTTTATGCATTCACCCGAATGTGTCTCGGATGCATTCCCCCCCCCCCCCTTT
>NQII01000579.1:279710-305050 GCA_002778355.1 Clitarchus hookeri
TCAGGAACTATTTAACTGATTTGAGCCCAATTTTGTACACTGACGATGCATTATATAAGCATTGAAATTATAAAGAGATGTTATTTGTGAGCCTATTTACGAAGATAGTGAAAATGAAAAAAAAAATTGAAGCTTTTCCATTACACATCGGGAACCATTTAACCAATTTTAACTAAATTTGGCATGTTGACAACGCATGATGTAAACATTTAATTTAGGANTTTTTTCCCAAGAAAAACTTATAAACTTGACAAAAGAATTTCACCAAACACATAGAGTATTTAGTAATGACATCGGACTTTTGAAGTTTTAAATCACACCGGATACTTATTTTCAAAATGGCGGGAATTTTAAAATTAATGGTGCCATGTTATCTCAGGAACTATTTAACTGATTTGAGCCCAATTTTGTACACTGACGATGCATTATATAAGCATTGAAATTATAAAGAGATGTTATTTGTGAGCCTNATTTGAGCCCAATTTTGTACACTGACGATGCATTATATAAGCATTGAAATTATAAAGAGATGTTATTTGTGAGCCCATTTACGAAGATAGTGAAAATGAAAAAAAAAATTGAAGCTTTTCCATTATACATCGGGAACCATTTAACCAATTTTAACTAAATTTGGCATGTTGACAACGCATGATGTAAACATTTAATTTAGGANACATCGGGAACCATTTAACCAATTTTAACTAAATTTGGCATGTTGACAACGCATGATGTAAACATTTAATTTAGGAACCCATTAGGTCACCAGTTTGAAAAATAGTAAAACATGAAAAATAAAGCTTTTACATTATATCTCGGGATCTATTTATCCAATTTAAACAAAATTTGGTACGTTGGTAGTGCATGATTCAAGAATTGAATTTAGAATGTAATAATGTTATTAATCCGTCATTTTGGAAGGGAGTGTAACCCGAAAAATAAAAACTTTATAATATATAGCGGTAACTGCTACAACTATTCTCTATAATTGACATTTAATTAATACTATTGTAGCTTATGTTCTTATATGCAATTTAAACGGATAAGACACAAATTTTTAAATGACGAAAATATAAATATTTGAGTTTGATTTTCAATATCTACAATACCGTTTAACCAGTGTTGACCAAAATTGTATTGCTGAATGTATTTTTTTCAAGCATCAAGTATGTCAAAACATTTTGTATGATAGCACCACGTGAAATAAAATTTTTTACAAAATATCTTGGTAAATAGGTAACTGATACCTTTAAAGTTAGGCACCTAAGTAATCCTACAGTATGTCATATAAACTGACCATTTTTTAGTGGGTAAGATCAAATTTGTAACGTTGCACGCGGCTCGCTCGTCCATATTTATAAGGAGGCACGTCAAGGTATTGATGGCTGGAAATTACCACTCGGCTAGCTCAGTAGAAGAAACACGAACTTTTTTAAAAGCGCCAATTAACTACCAAATAATGTAGTCAAGGTCCGGTTTATTATTATTTACGTTTATTTACTAAAGATGCCACAGTTCACATTGTCAAGTCCATACGGCTCATGCTTGTCCCAAGTGGCTATGTGTGACAATCTAGAGAGCAGCGCCACAGTCGTTGTTGGTTATTTACGTCATAAAACTTGCCTCGCAAGAAGAGAATACGAAGACAGGAGGGACGTCTGTTCCCTCCTGGCACCCTATAGACCTCCCACGCCGGCGGAAAGATTTTACAAGATTATTAGAATTAAGTATGCCGAAAAATAATGAAGTTGAAAGATTTAACGGTTGCGGGTGCTTGCCGGTGTGGGGGAAATTCGTCACGCACGATGCGTCTTCCTTGGCTGCAGGTTACGTTTCTTATTTCCGGTGACAGACACAAAGAGCAGTTATGCTGCGGGCCTATCACTNCCTGAGATAAGGGCACGGCAGCCGACATCTGCCAGCAGCGCCATCCGAACTGCATCGTAGCCCGCTTAACTGCGCCATCAGTTAAAGATAATCGAACTTTTAGAACAAAACTGTCGACGCATTCGGAAAGTTTCTAATCTAATGTCGGCGCTTAACAAAAAACTACGACTTTCGAAACGGCAAACGTACGCCCGATAACGGTAAACGAATTACCACGGCTTTAATTTTGAATCCCGATAAAATCCCGATAAAATATTACGAAGCTTTGCAAAACGAAAGAAGATTAACAGCGTATCCTGAAAATGAATAATACTGCGTAATTACGATCTATAAAACTAACTTAACGTTTTATGCTGGCAGCATCTCTGCAAGCATCAAATAAGCAAATATATACTCATTTGTCAGCCATTTTATAAGATAGCACCACATGAATGATTAAGCTTTTGTGTCCTATATCGCGAAACAATTAACTGATACTTACCTAATTCAGGCTATAAGTTATACGTTTGTAGTCCATATAAATTTATATGGCATTAGGAGGTAGTCACATATTTCCAACAAAAAAAAAAGTCATGTAAATATTTTAGGTAAGTAAGTCATATGTCCCAAACTATTTCAACTAATTTTAATATGTAGCAGAATCTGTGACAAACATAGTATGCTGAGAGTAGCCGTTAAAAGCATTAAAAACGCTTACATAGATCATATTTTGCCGACTTTTTGTAAGGTAGTGTCAGGTGATAAAATGCTAATGGTATTCTATATCTTGGGAACCAATCTTAGAATTTCCACCAAATTTTGAACATAAATAGTTCTAGAGTGGGCAATGTAAACCTGCATAATTTAACTGGGTCAGACTTTTTTTTTCAAAATAGTACAGTGTAAATTATTTAGATAACTTTTTCGTATCTATAAAATAATTTAACATATTTCAACCATACTTTCTATATTGACTTTAGCCATTAGACTCATCAGATATGTCTATAACGTGCCTGTTTGTAGGCCCTTTTGTACGATAGCGCCAAATGATAAACTAATACTTATATGCTATAACTCAACCAATATATTTCAACCCAATTTTGTACACAAGAAGTGNCGCCAAATGATAAACTAATACTTATATGCTATAACTCAACCAATATATTTCAACCCAATTTTGTACACAAGAAGTGACCAGGTAAAGTTACACGACTTAAGTGATTAACATACTTGTTTTCAAAATGATGTCCCTGTAAACAAAGTATACCAAAACTTTAGACTGATAACTACCGAAGTGGATGCTNTACTTGTTTTCAAAATGATGTCCCTGTAAACAAAGTATACCAAAACTTTAGACTGATAACTACCGAAGTGGATGCTCCGAATCCTACCACTGTAATGTAGTTGGCTGCACGTCTGCTTACGGTACGAGGCACTCTGTGTTCGAGTCCCAGGTAGGGCACATGTGTATTTGCAACTGTATCACTAGTATTGCATTTGTTTCTGGTTGCATCTCTAATGATATCGCTTTTAACGATACGTTAAAACCCATCTAACATCTGTGGTTTTAAAAACTTATCAAAATTATTTGCATCTATCTAGAGGGAAGTAAGCTCATTGGTTATATCGATATAGGCTATTTACGGTAAAGTGAACATTTTTAAAGGCCCTGCTAAATTTTTTATTTCAGAAAATCTTTATCTTTCCGCGTCTCTGAGATATAAACATTGCCATGTGACTAATAAGCACAGTGTATACATTCCATCATTCTCAAAAGTTAACATCCCAGGATATCTTAAAAACATTTATTAGTGGTTAATACCTGTTGGGAGGGCCTTAAAAAGTGCTCAATTTACAGTGAATAACATATAATTTATTGTTTTAACTTAGCGTACTTCTTATATTTTTCCAATCGAGAGCGTTTATTATTCAAATATCCTTGCAACGAAAGTTTTAATGTGTCAAAGCGTAACGTGGTTATTCTTATTATGAAGGAAATTGACGTTGCCCATTAATTATGTGTGTACCCGCAAAATTCTTGGATTAACATTTCGAGACTCTTATGGGGTTAAAACTTGGCAACAGGGGTATATTTTGGATCTGGTTTAGTATCACTTTAAATTTAAGATATTATTCATACGAGCATCGCTGGACTAGCGTTTTCAATTGAACGTCCTATTTTTCTGAGGATAAATGCATTTTGGAAAAGCATGAATTTCATATCTTATAATTATAACTATTATTTTGAGCTACCCCGACTGGCGGCAATGCCTTGGTAGAGGGAAAAATTGTAGTGTAAGGTAAAGGGGAAAGGAACCGGCCATGGCCTATATTAAGGGAACCGTCACAGCTTTCGCCTGGAGTGATTTCGTAAAACACTGATAAACCGACATCACAATTGCCGGACCGGGAATCAGACCCAGCTCTTGTCGAATACTAGTCATTTTATTCCACTGCGACGCCGCGTTTATAAATTGCGCTCAACTCTGCTTCAGAATATCGCCATGCGTGCTGTTTCCTGATTTCTAGGGACGATAAGCCGTGTTGTGAGAAACATTTAATTTTAATTTTAAGGTGCTCAACTTTTATGACAATCGACGTCATTATCCAACAACCCCTCACGCCTTACAAGTAGGCCGTCCGCGTTGCAGGCTATAGCCACTTGCTGCCTCGAATACAGGTACATGGAAATAAGGAGATAATTTTTTTATAGTATCAGCAGCGGCAGTAGTAGTTCTTATGTTATTTGACTAAATAAAAAACATTTTGAAATATAATTTTACAGTTTATATTCATACTGACAGCATCCTACCGAATCTGAACTATGGCAAGACCGATGCATTGACCGGGGCTGTTCCAAAAATGCCAGCAGTGTTATTAACTCGGTCGCACACCTCCTGCGTCCTCACGGTGATGAAACAGCCGTTCTTGTGAAAACCCACCCTTGAGGAAGGTGGATTACCCCGACACCCAGGTGTTGTGGACGTGTGGTCGCGACAGTAGACCTAAAATCGTTTCCTCTGCGGAGTTTCTTGAGCTGGCAGTTTGCCTAAAAGTCATTTCACCTGCAGGCACCTAAAGGCGTTTCTCCTACAGTAGTTTGTCCTAAAACATTTGTAAATTCTGTTCGAGAAAATGTCTTTAACTTCAACAACAGGCGCCAGACCTAGAGGCAGCAGACCTGAATTCGTTTAGCCTACAGTCACTACACCTAAACGGTATTTGACCTAGTGTCACTAGACCTAAAGTCATTTCGCCGACAGTTAGGGAAACCGATTTTAGGTCTTATCCCTGCTACCCGTGGATGTAAGGGTCAAATACTTCGCAGTCACTGTTGGAGTCTCTGAAACACTGAGTGATGAGCCCACCGTCTTGTAAGTGAAGTGTTCCTAGTATGTATGCACTGCAACGCAGCGTCCAAAGTCATGTATAGGGAAAATGGGGAAGAGTGCGCAATGCGCAGTTGCCATTTTCCATGTTCCAACACTGGACTGCTTTCCTGCCAAAAACAACGTGGATAGGTTTTCGGTTGCAACATTTTTTACGCAATTAAGTGCTTTCAGGTGTTTGTACTATTTTCCCAACTTAGTTTCATTGCAACTGTAATATATTCAAGCACATGAATGCATGATATTCATATAAAAGTGTGGGCATGTTTAAAATTCAAATGTAAACAAACATGTTCATCACCTTCGATCATGTGAACTTGATAGCTGCATTGACGGTGAGAATTGCTGTTTGAGATTTTGATTGTAAATTGAAAATTTTATGCCGTTTAATATGCGGATTTTTCTTGCCTTGTGTGGACGATAATTATAAATTCTGTAAATTGGTTAAAATTTTGTCGACGGCATAAGAGACATGCGCAAGGTCTGCCTTGAGGTGCCTTTCTAGCAAAATGTCGATGTTCGTAATTTCCTAAGATTTACAGTACGAAAGTATTACGGTTAATCAGCACTTCCGTTGTGGCCGTAGGAAAAATGTGTTGTGGACTTAAGGACCAAATACCCGTAGTCAGTGATGGCTTCTTGTTCGTAAAGTGTTCCTAGTAAATATGGCGTGGGATTCAATGTTTGGAGTCTTGGGATACTGCACAGTAAGTAAGTGTTCGTCAGTTTTGATAGCGAATAAGCATCCGTGAAGCGCGGTCTAGGATATGTATTAAATGCTGGCTATCACTTGGATTNGTCAGTTTTGATAGCGAATAAGCATCCGTGAAGCGCGGTCTAGGATATGTATTAAATGCTGGCTATCACTTGGATCAACTCAGAAACCATCTGGGTGTCAGGATATGTCGCCTGTGAATAAATAATCGCCTATAAAAAAATTGTCTCAAATATTCGAGAAATATTAAAATCTAAAATAAAACCATCACACAAAACGTAAATAACTTATAAATTTTTGGTCAGTCATCAGTTGAAAAAATCTTGTAATAAATCCTATATAACTAAGTACATGGTGTATAAAACNGTCAGTTTTGATAGCGAATAAGCATCCGTGAAGCGCGGTCTAGGATATGTATTAAATGCTGGCTATCACTTGGATTAACTCAGAAACCATCTGGGTGTCAGGATATGTCGCCTGTGAATAAATAATCGCCTATAAAAAAATTGTCTCAAATATTCGAGAAATATTAAAATCTAAAATAAAACCATCACACAAAACGTAAATAACTAATAAATTTTTGGTCAGTCATCAGTTGAAAAAATCTTGTAATAAATCCTATATAACTAAGTACATGGTGTATAAAACNATAAATTTTTGGTCAGTCATCAGTTGAAAAAATCTTGTAATAAATCCTATATAACTAAGTACATGGTGTATAAAACATATCATGTAAGTTTTTTGACACATTTTGGACGAATAATAAATATGTTATAGTGAGATATAGGTTCCACAGTATAAATACTGACCAAAGATTCAAATTTTTGTAACGACATTTTTACGTTATTTTCTGTATACGGACATTGTATAAAGATTCAAGCAATCTCCAAAGGTGATGTACGGTGTAGGCACCTGAGTTCAAAACCTGAAAAGTTAAAATAATATCAATTATATTTAGGACCTAAAACATTTTGGTGATCTTTGCCCCATTGTTTGAAGAATGTTGACGGATCGTGAAATGTCTACACGATGGCATGGACGTTTACTGGAAGAATAAAAAGGAATGTTATAAGAAACAAGAAGTTACTGATATAACTATTGAAACTACTTTCCTCTAAACGGGTGACAGTAATTTTCAATGAAGTTCTTAAAACCTTAGATGGCAGGTAGACCTTGACGTGCTTTTGACATTAATATGATTAGAGATTGAACCACAAATAGATTCAACAGTAGTGATACAATACAACTACGCACGTGCTTTACCCAGGACTCGAACCCAGAAACCCTCGTTCCATAAGCTAACACGCAATCAACTGCATTACGAAGGTAGGATTCGGAGCATCAACTTCGGTTGTAATCAGTCTAATGTCTTGAAATATAGGGTTTACTAACTTGAAATATTAACAGCCCCGTCATTTTTAAAATATGTGCCTGGGCCACTTTAAACACGTAAGTTTACATGGCTTACCATAGTGCTACTAGTTTCAAGAATTACATGGAAATCGGTTGATTAGTACCTAATATATTACACGCCTAAAAATGTTATTATATTATTTAATGCTATCTTACGCAATTGATTTTAAAAAAGAGATTCTGTGTACGACGTGTTTAATAGATACTTTCAAAATACAACGATTGGTTGAATTTGGTTCAATTATTTAATAGAATAAACCAACTCACCAAAATATTTATATGCCCGCCATTTCGATGTCTGGCCCCACTTAAACCATGAAAGTTTACATGGCCTTCCGTAGCACAACTGTTGTCTGACCTCACTTAAAACATGTGAGTTTACATGGCTGTCTGTAGACACATTGCTGTACAAAGTTTGGTTGAAAATTATTTAATTGTTTTGGAAATATGGCAAAATATTTAAATTTCTCACGTGGCACATTATTGCAAGAGGGCTGATAAATGATTATCTATGTAATGCATAATTGAGGCTTCTCTTGAATATTGTTAGTGTACAAAATATGGTTGATTTTTGTAGAATTAACATATATAACATATTAACCTAAATTATTTATATTACTGTTATTAAAAAAGACCTGGCATACCTAAAACATGTTAGTTTACATACGCTATTGTGCCACTACTTACGTGTAAAATTTGGTGGAAATCAATTGATTGTTCCTTGAGACATTGCAAAATAACTCCATTTTTTCATGTGACGACCTTCATAAATTGAGGATAAATAGGTTATGTATTAGCACGTTTGATAATTTTCATAGATACTGCAAGTATGCAAAGTTAAGTTAAAATCAGTTACGTAGTTTGGCAGATATAACACACTAAGCTAAAATGTTTTTATAGCCGCCATTCTGGAAATAAGTATATGGCTCACTTAAAATGCATAAAACATTACGGCCTACCACAGCACATATTCTTCGCCAAATTTGGTAGTAATCGGTTTATTGTTTCCCGAGATATTATCTAAAAACTTTATATTTTCATGTATGGCTATATTACAAAATTACAGAGAAATTGAGACTTCTTATAANAGATATTATCTAAAAACTTTATATTTTCATGTATGGCTATATTACAAAATTACAGAGAAATTGAGACTTCTTATAGACCAATTTGATGATTTCAATATATTTTGTCAGCATAAAAAATTAGAGCCTAAGTTAAGATTTGTTTCGTAGTTTCGTATCTATGACAAACTGAGCTAAAATATTTATATGTCCGCCATTTTGAAAATAAGTGTCACGCCTATTCAAAACATGCAAAATTACATGGCCTGCTGTATTGCTTCTTGTCTGCCAAATTTGGTAGGAATCTGTTGTTTTTNAGATATTATCTAAAAACTTTATATTTTCATGTATGGCTATATTACAAAATTACAGAGAAATTGAGACTTCTTATAAACCAATTTGATGATTTCAATATATTTTGTCAGCATAAAAAATTAGAGCCTAAGTTAAGATTTGTTTCGTAGTTTCGTATCTATGACAAACTGAGCTAAAATATTTATATGTCCGCCATTTTGAAAATAAGTGTCACGCCAANATGTCCGCCATTTTGAAAATAAGTGTCACGCCAATTCAAAACATGCAAAATTACATGGCCTGCTGTATTGCTTCTTGTCTGCCAAATTTGGTAGGAATCTGTTGTTTTTTTTTTCCCCCAGAGATCTGGCACAAAATGTTTTAATTGTAATGTGATATCTTGCAAGATGGCTAACAAAAGAAACTTCGTATGTACACATTTTATAGTTGATGTGTATACTGCAGCACACAGAGTTACGTTGGAATTAATAACATGGTTTCGACGATACGTCATGCGCCGTTTGCCCCGTCGTCGTTATAAGAGTGAGTGCTCTCTATCCCAGCGGTCAGTGGCGGACTCTTTGCTCGAGCTTAGATCCCCTCTCTTGCTCTCCTTATACACCCTTTCCCCCTCCTACCCCTTCACACACACGTGCGACTTAGTTGCGATTGGTGGCAGTAGTTTATTTAAGACCTTGCGCGGCTGAGCTCTGGGTCTATTCTGTTCTGCTGCGGCCTTTATTGCTGCTACTTCTGCTCAGTTCGTCTACCCAGCTTAAGCCTGCCTGCACTTCACTTCAACGACAAATATGACAAATTGATCTATTCATTCACACTGAGCAATGGGGCGATTTCGCAGCGAGTCGTAGAAAACGTAATGTTTCTGTGTTCGCGGTAGGGTTTTTAACTGTTTTGTAAGTTTTTGTGCGGAATATGTGAGTAGTTGCTTGGGTGTGCAGTATTTGCTATAAATTTCAAAATTTGGTTTCGTTTGCCGTTATAGATTACATTTGGTTGTAACTATGGTGCCCCGTCTGCTGTGCCTCTTGTTTGTAACGTGTCGTTATTTTCTTTGGGTGCCGCCCAAGTTTAATTGGACTTTCTGGTAATTTTCCGTTTCCACGACTCGTTCGTAAGGGCATCGTTTGTATGGTTTTCAAGTGTTATATCTTAATGGTAGGAACTTTAATGGGTCATATTCGACTGTCAGCCACCGTAATCTTATTACTGTAACTTTATTTAAGCACAGTATGAATTGCTTTGAAACAAGTATAAATAATTGTATTTTAAATCATTCTGTATTGGCATGTACGGGAGCCAGTACAGTGTTGGTGCTCCAAGGGTAAGATTTTATGTTGATAATCACTGATTGAAAGTTTGGTTTATTAAATAATATTGCTATCTTTTGTGCGCATTTTTATATTCATTCATAGATGCATTTTGCCAATGTATTCTTCTCATCAGTATAATGGTACAAATATGTTATTAAAGGGCGTTAAATCTTGGCTTCTCTCATTCCAATTATTTGTGATACGTGACAACCATACTAACCTAAAATGGCTACATGCCACCATTTTTTAAATAAATACCTGATGTATGTAAAACATACCAGTTTACATTAACAGACGCAGTACTACTTGTTTGCCAGATTTGTTAGTAATCAGTTAATTGTTTCCCGATATAGGGTATAAAATTTGATTTTATTCGTATGGCCATATCTTACAAAATAGCTGACAAAGTAGGCTCTATGTTGACACATTTAATAGCTTATTTATATACTGGCAGCATAAAAACTTAAGTCATATATTATTACATGGTTTCGACGATATAGAAAAATAAATTAAAACCGGTATATGGCCGCCGTTTTGAAACTAACTATCTGGCCTATTTAAAACATATAAATTTAAATCGCCTGCCACGAAAGTACTCGTTTGCCGAATTTGGTAGGAATAGGTCAATTGTTTCCCGAGATATGAAATAGAAACCTCATTAATTCAAGTGGCATTATCTTACAAAATGACACACAAAAGTGGTTTTTTGGCATACATGATGCCTGTAAGAGATACTGTAAGCATACAAAATTTGGTCGCAATTGATCCAAATAAACCTAAACTATTTGTATAACCACCAGTTTTAAAAAATGCCTAATCAATTTAAATCGCATGATTCTACATGGCCTGCCATAGTATTTAAGCTACTTGTCAAATTTGGGTAGTATTAATTGAGTATTTTTCGAGATATAACATAAAAACTTTATTTCATGTAGGGCTAGCTCATAAAATGGCAAACAAACAACAATTACAATATTTAAATGCAATCCTTAGTTCATGCACTGTCAATATACAAAATTGGGTTAATATCCGTTGAATGGTTTTCAAGATATGACATGTAACACTACATTTTAAAAATTACTGCAATTTTTAAAGTAAGAGTGGTCTAAAACTATTGTGCCATAGCACAAATGTTACAAAGACGATGTCACTTTCAAGCTCTGTAATTTCAGACTATTTTACAAGTTTGCAGCACCTTAGGACTGAACATTCGCATTGGCATTTACAAAAAGTATGACATGTAAAATTCTAAACGCCTTAGGCTCACAATACATAAGAAAATATAGATTAAAATACTAAAACAAATAGATTAAATTGCTCTCTAAAAAGTACTGCGTAGCTCATAAGTACAACAAATATTGAACTGGCAAACAAGCCACGTAGTGTTAAACGTTTTTCAAAAATATCAAAAGGTAACTCTGTTGTCTAGAAATACTTCAAACACTCATACAAAAGATTAAATTGCTGCGCAATTGCTTATTCAAAAGTATTACGTAACTCCTAAGTATACAATAAATATTTAATTGAAAAAAAACGGGCAGAGTAATATTAAAACATTTCTAAAATACAACTGGTTGGGTACATTGATGTCTAGATAAATTCAAGGTGTTTAGTAGAGCAATTTGACTAAAGGAGGGCAGCGTTTCAGGATTAGTAAAGCTTCCTTTACAAAAAAATACGACTTAAAATCTTAAATAAAATGTTATGTCAAAGTAGTGAATCGATAGAGGCAGTCCGTAGACTCTAAACGTAGCTCCATCTAATAAAATAATCGACGACGAAAATTATAACACTGCAACAGACTACGCCCAATGCGTAAGTGATGGTAGCAGAGTAGCAACAATTAAACTTCAAGTAAATGATTGGGCAGCAGACAAAAAAACTATACACAACACGTTAAAGCAACTGGAACTCTACAGAGAAGCAAGAAATTAGTTAGGCCGAAACTACAATTTAGGCAGAAGTCCAAAACCAGAATTTAGAAGAAATTAAACTCACTGCAAAGCCCAAGACAAACACAATACTACGCTACAATTATTTAAAAAACACTAAACTGGCTCGCAAATAAAAAGCTGCGACCACTACTCACCGTTTTACAAACTCCAGCATAATCAGCCGCTCACGCGTCTCATAGCACCCTCTTCTAAGGACGGGTAAACTGACAATTTTAGCTCATATTACAATTTAAATTATCTCCAGCAGGCGTCAACCCGACGATTTCCTTCACAGGCGTAGAATGAGGAGTAGAATGAATGCTGCACAAGGCGTGTAACAACTTACATAAACTAGCCCCTGAATTAAAACAGCTGACGTACAAGGAGGAGTAATCAAGGGAGGGAAATGAGGGGAGAAAACAGGAGGGGAGCCGCCTTACAGAGGAGCTAATCCAAAAACGATGAGCGTGACGGTGCCACCGTCTCACTATACTAATTAGATGTTCTTACTGAGTACTAAATGCTTACCGTTTTTGGTGAAATTCGGGTGCATGCGTTCAAATGTTGAAAGTGAAGACACACACGCACAGACACACAGACATGAAAGTGTTCTTATAAGCCTTTATTTCCTTCTCAAAGTAAGCTAATAAAACACCCAATGTTGAAAATTTAATGTTATTTTTCGTATATTTCATACATTAGAAATTCTCATTTTTTCAAATGCCTGTATGAGATATGGTCTTCAGTCACTCTACTCATGTCGGCTTGCAGTGTAGACGAAATCTTGCCGTAGTATCGACATTGTGGACGAGATGTTGACTAAGGTCTCTTGGCTCCATATTCCTTACAGTGAATTGTAAGCTGTCGTATGTCTCAATTAATATTTATTAAAAGGCGATAGATTGCTTTTAAATCATTGTTTACATATAAATGGTCAAATGAGAAATATACTGCTGGTGTCTATCACATCTCTAAACACATGTTTCAGTCTGGAGAACCATGTCATTCTAGGGTCAATTAAAGTCGACTAAGATCTGTTTAAAATCTCTTTGATGTCTGATAACTGTTTCCGGTTTTTTTGGCCTTATAATGGGACTTGGTTTTTAAGGAATACTTGATACGAGGTGTGTTAAAAAAATAAGGTGACTTGTTATTTTGTGACTTTGTCTCGACAAATATTCATGTATTCATCAATATATATTTTGTCCCCTTCAAAGAAATCCCTCTCAGATATAATAAACTTGTGCCAGCGCTTTTTGCCAATCCTTGAAGCACTTATGATATGCGCATTTTGGTATGGCATTGAAGTCTCCCAGGACTTAATTTCCTCAATTGTGGCAAACCTCCGTTCTTTCAAGGGTCTCTTCAGTTTTGGAAACAGGTGAATACGGTGGCTGAGGCATGATTACGGTGTTGTTAATAGAGATTCTTTGATCCATTGTTTGCGATAGCAAAAAATCGCCAAGCACACCAAAACAACGTCTAACCTTTATAACTGTCACAAACAAACTAACAGTGCAATATGGCTGATGTCAACATATTTTGGGGACATTTGTACTAACATAACAATAAAAACAATCAATAATTGAATGTACTAGCCCTCGAAATTTGCAAAGTCACCTTATTTTTTTAACACATCTCGTATGCATGTTTTTATGTATGTTTTTGAGAAATGTTTTTGAGGAATGTTTTTGAAAAATGTTTTTAGGTATGTTTTAAGGTATGTATTCAAGCATTTTTAAGGGATTTTTTGAGGAATGTTTTTTGAAAAATGTTTTGGAACCTATTTTGAGGCATGTTCTTAGGCAATTTTTTTAAGATTTCGCTTTGAGGCATGTTTTTTGAGGTTCCATTTTAAGGTATTTATTTGAGGTATGTTTTTGAGTCATATTTTTGGTATATGGATTTCGGTGAATGTTTTTTTTTTAGGTATAGATTTCGAGGTATGTTGTTTGAGGTATGTTGTTTGAGGTGTGATTTGAGGTATGTTTTTGTGCTGTTGTTTTCAAGGCATAATTTTGAGGTATGGCTTTTGAGATATATCTTTGAGGTATGTTTGACATCTGGTTGGTTCGTCTGGTCAGTTGACCTGGTAATTTGGTTTGCATATTTCGTTAATGGGCTAGTATGCTCGTTTGTAAATGTTGATCGAAGGATTGGACGAAAGATTCTGAGATTTATCGAAAGATTAATGGAAATATTGCGAGATTGATCGAATTATTGATGGTGATATTGCGATACTGATCGACAGAGTGATGGAAAGAGTATAATATCGGTGGAAAGATTCGAGAGCGATCAAAATATTGATAAAAGGATTTTTAAATTTTTCGAAAGAGTGATGGAATGAGTGTGAGATTGATCGAAGGAGTGATGAAATGATTGCGAGATTGATCGAAACATAGACAGAAATATACCGAAATTGATTAAAATATTTAATGAAAGATTGATAAAAAATGTTGTGAGATAAATCTAAATATTGTTGGAAATATCGAAAGATTTAATTAAAGTGTGCGAAATTGATTAAAATATTGCAAGATGGACGGAAAGATTTCTATATTGAATGAAGGCTTTATGGGAAGATCGTGACTTTGGTCGACAGACTGGGCGAAAGATTGATAGAAATATTGCGAGGTTAATCAACAGATTAATGGAAATATTCCGACCCTGATCGAATAATTGTTCGAAATAATCATGATTCATCGAAATATTGATGACAATATTACGATATTGATCGAAAGATTTATCAAAATACTGGACGAAAGATTGACGGAAATATTATAAGATTGATGGAAAGATTGTGAGATTGATCGAATTATTGATGGATTGATGGTCAAGAAGAACACGGAAGATAAGATTGTTTATCACCCGAGCATGACTAGTACATTTTATGTCTCAAGAACATAGCACTATTGGTACTGAAATCATAACCTAATATGCCTATAAAAATGTTGGTAGATGCTGATCTATACCATTATTATAACATGACTTGTGCAGGCGGTCGCTAATTGTAAGATGTGCTTGTCTTGGTAACATATAATTCTCAAATTAATATTTTAAATAATCTCAGTAGCATACTTATGCCTACAAAAAAGCCGGTAGTAAACCAATTGCATATTCGGACATCGTGTAAGAATTGGACTTGGATAGAGGAGACTGGGAATATAGTAACTGAATGAGAGACTTCTGCATGGTTCCACAATACTGCGTACAATTTCGTTGCAAATTTAAAAAAAGATATATATTTTTCAATTAAAATTATTAATATTTTTGAATTGACATGCCATATGCTCATAAAACCAATAAGGCCTCCGACTCGCATAAATGGATGAGTGTGCTTATAGGGTTTAGTAGTTGTAACTGCTGGACACCTTCGGGTACATTTGGCAATCCCGAGTCGAAGGCTTCCAAACACACCCGAGTCGAGCCGAAGACTTCATAGAAACTCCGAGTCGAGCCGTGCACTTCCAGCCACAGCCACACAGCTCCCATTTAAAATACGTCGGGTCAGACTCGTCATAACACCACTACTAGCATAAAAAAAATTACTTGTATTTTCAAATGCTCTTATATGTAAATATTGTAAAATAGCCGGCATTAAAAATAAATTTTTGTACAAATTCATACGAAGGATTTAAATTTTCTAAATAGGCTAGTAGACCTAATATATTGACATCTATACTTCTATACTAATATTATAAATGCGAAAGTGTGCTTGTTTGTTTGTTTGTCCTTTCACGTCGCAACGGAGCAACGGATGGACGTGATTTTTTGCACAGAGATAGTTGGAGGGCGGTGAAGTCAGATAGGCTACTCTTTAACCCGAGAAAATATCTCATTCTCTAGGGGAAATTCTTATTGGAAAATGAAAAAGTACACAAATGGATTAACAATGCAACGTCAATAATACAACGTAAACAATGCAACGTAAACAATACAACGTTGCAACAGAGCAACAGATCGACGTAATTTCTTGCACAGCAAAAGTTGGAGGGCTGAAAGGGGATATTGGTTACTTTTTATCGCAAAAAAAAATATTTCAAAAAATTTACACAATATGTAATTTCCTTTAACCATTCTATGTTAAACGACATACCAATTGTAGTTTTAAAAATTTACAATAGATGGCGTTCAAATAGTTTCAATTGACTTCATTTGCTTTTGGTTTCCTTTTATTCACTTTTCGTTTTGGTTTTGAGTTTAGGAATATTCGAATATTGTTCAATTTATTAGACTGGATTGACATTTGGTACTGATTTGCACTTTGTATTGGATTTGTTAGTTTGGAATTTGTTTTTGTTTACTTTTTCGACTATTTTTTTTTGTTGTTTAGTTTTTCATAGTTTGTTATATAAATAATAACTCACAAACGAAAATCAAGTCTTTCAAGAACATCGTCAGAAGCGCAAGCGAAAAGATTTGCTCGATAGCAAGAGTCTCCAGAAGATGCCGAACTGAGAAGACAAGAGCAAGCACAGCGACAAGCTGCTTTGAGAGCCGCTGAATCACCGGCGCAGATTCAGGAAATGCTCGAAGAACAGGCCGCACACCAGAAACATCTCAGGGTATTAGAGACTCCTGCCAATACTCAACTCCGTCGAGATGAACAGGCAGAGCGTCAAGCCGCTTTGACAGCCTCAGAAATGCGTGAACAAACGCAGCTGCATTTAAGATGAACATGCTGAGCGTCAAGCCCTATTAAGAGCCTCCGAAACGGCTGTTCAGACCCATCTACGACTGGAAGAACAAGCAGAACGAGAGGCTGCTTTAATGTCATCCGAAACACCTGAACAGTCACACGCGAGAAGAATCGCAAACGCGGAACTCCAAGCTGAACGTCGACGAGCTTTTCAAAGAAAAACTTTGGTCTGTATTTAATGACACAGCATTTCATTATGGTCCCTTATTTGATAATAAGAATCAATGCCTTATTGTTATCGGACTCATGGACGAGTCGCACCTGTTTCGTAGCGCTTTCAAATGGAAAGATGAGACCGCAGGGATGTACTGTTCCAGCGGGAAAATTTCCTTTCCTTTACTTGGTGAGCCAGAAGAGCCTCTGGAAACTCTCTTTTCGTATGACGTTGATGAACACGGCGCTTTTTAAATAGGATCAGAAAGTACAACTCATATTTCCAAATTACATCTTTTGGAGTTGACAGAAAGATAATAATGCCCAGATTTTCGCCAACGTTTACTGTTCAAGGGCAAGTTAATCATAGAATAGATGCGGTTTTTCCAGCTGTCCATGAACAGTATAAATTTTTGCATGTATATTTCATTTGTAACGAAGAATTTTAAACAAACCGCCGCTGCTAATTTATTCAAGGAGTTGA
The DNA here is from genome assembly GCA_002778355.1 of Clitarchus hookeri. Taxonomy (NCBI): domain Eukaryota; kingdom Metazoa; phylum Arthropoda; class Insecta; order Phasmatodea; family Phasmatidae; genus Clitarchus; species Clitarchus hookeri. The sequence goes on from NQII01000579.1 coordinate 297,047, forward strand.
AAGAGACACGGTGTTGAAAATTCAAAGAATGTTGCATGAACACAATATCTTGATAAACACATTTTAAACCTCTTTAGAGAACCTGCCTCAAGAGGATTTTAAGGTAGTCATCCATGCTGGTCGGACTCAGCGTGGAGAGCATGAGAGGCGCTACAATGCACTTTTAGTTAATTAAATCGCTGCAGTGGTGAGCGGCGACCAGTTCTCATCACGAGACATTGTCCTGCGAGCACATGACAATACGTTGACACGGGTAGCCGACTCTCATAAGTTTTATGACGCCCTGCAATATCCGTTGATTTATAGCAAGGGCCCAGAGGGACATCATTTTGAAATTCAACTCATTAATCCTATAACAAAACAGCCTGTTCCGAACAAAAACGTTTCGTGTATGGATTTTTATGCGTATCACATGATGTTGCGAGAAAATGATTTCAACCTCTTCGCGCGGTGCAGACATCTTTTTCGTCAATTTTATGGTCGACATGTATATCAAAGTAGAAAGCGAACCTCTCCGCTACATCTCTCTAAATAAAAAAAAAGCTACGAGTTGAGAATCACATACATCTGCAAGATGCTATTAATAGCAATGCTAATGTAAACCCCAGTGATTTAGGTAAAATGGTAATTTTTCCGTCTTCATTCGTCAACAGCCCCGGCTAGCGGCACGAATACACCCAGGATGCATTCGCCTATGTACGGAGTTACGGTAGACCCGATCTTTTTGTCACTTTAATTTGCAATCCGTGATGGAAGTAAATTACGGAGGAGCTAATTTTCGGACAAAAAGCTACTGAAAGGCACAATTTAGTTGCCAGAGTATTTCGTTTAAAAGTACAAAATATAATGAATGTTATTACCAAAGGCGAGATGTTCGAAGACGTACAGTGCTTCGTGCATTCCATTGAGTTGCAAAAACGAGATTTGCCAAATGTGCACATCCTAATATGGCTCAACGAGAAGCTGCGCCCCAAACAAATAGACGACTTAATAAGCGCTGGGACTCCGGATCCAGCACAAGATAAAAATTTGTAAGACACCATTGTCCGAAACATGGTTCACGGTCCATGTAGCGTGCATAACCCATCATCGCCTTGCATGAAAGGTGCGAAATTTACAAAAAAAATATCCACGAACGCTACTAAAAGAAACAGTGCAAAAGGACAAAAGCTACCCGTTATACAGACGCAGAGCACGAGAAGATGGTGGTAGGAAAGTCACTATCAAGGTTCTCAGGGCGGCGTTCGTAACCTTAGACAACAGCTGGGTTGTGCCATATTCACCCATTATATGTAAAATTTTTAATGCTCACATTAATGTAGAAGTTTGCAGCTCTTTCCGCGCTATTGAATATATATGCATGTATGTAAATAAAGGAAATGATAAGGCGATATTCAATCGCACAAATGAAGGTGGGGTGCAGCCCGTTAATGATGTCCAGACATTGCAAGCAGGGCGTTATGTCAGTAGCAACGAGGCAGCGTGGCGGCTCCTTGGTTTCCCCGTACACGAGAGACATCCAACTTTTATTCATCTTGCATGCACTTGGAAAACGGGGAGCGCGTGTACTTTAATGAGAACAACTTTAATGAAAGGGTCTCTTCGCCGCCCAAGACCACACTAACAGCCTATTTCCAAATTTGTAATGCCGATTCTTTCGCAAAAACTTTGTTGTATGTCGAAGTCCCCGTTACAACACTTGGAACACTTCAAGATAGGAGTGGAAACGCTGCGTTCAAGGCACGCCTGTTGAAAAGTGGCCCGAGTTAAATCATTAGATGCCCTCGGTCGTGTGTACTCCGTACATGTAACAAATTTTGAACGTTTTTGTTTGCGTATGCTGCTGCACCACGTCCGGGGTCCGACAAGTCATAGAGACCTTAAAGCTGTCAATGGTCAGGAATGCGCAACGTATAGAAAGGCATGTGAATCTCTGCGTCTGTTAGAGAATGATATCATTGGGACGAAACCATGGAGGAAGCCGTGCAGTGCCGGTCACCAGCCAAAATCAGGGAACTATATGCAACCCTCATATCTTGCGGCCTAAGCAATCCCCAACAGTTGTGGGATAAGTACAAAGACTGCATGGCGGAAGACATTTTGCAACGGCTACAACAGACAGATGCGGACATGACATTTAATGAATACATTTACAACGAATCCCTTGCAAAAATTGAAGATAAAATAATGGCAAATGTGGGGAAAAAGTTAAGTGATTTCGGAACAATTCGCCCTTCACGATCAGACGCAAGTGACTTAAGTGACGAAATTGTTCGAGAGTTAAACTATGATGTCCCAGCGTTGCAGCAGCAAGTGACCGAAATGGTTCCCCAGTTATTACCGGAACAAAGACAGACATGTATTTGACCAAGTGTTACGTCAAGTGGAGTCAGGGAATGGCGCACTCTCCTTTCTAAATCCCCCTGGTGGAACGGGAAAAACATTTTTGTTAAATTTATTTTTGCCCCATTTAAGAAAAGACAAAGAAATTTCTGCAGCCGTGGTTTCCTCCGGTATAGCCACCACACTACTGAGCGGGGGCCGTACCGCGCATTCCGTGTTACAGTTGCCACTGAATCTTGTTCAGGAAGAGTCACCCATCTGCAATTTTAGTACAAGTAGCGCTCGGGGTACAATGCTGCGTCAATTTAAGTTGTTAGTGTGGAACGAAAGCACAATATCACACAAAAAAGCGATAGAGGCCCTAAACTGAACTCTACAGGATATACGAAACAATACAGACTTTATGGGAGGAATGGTTGTATTACTGGCTAGTGACTTCCGCCAAACTCTACCAGTGATTCAGAGGGGTACACCTTCAGATGAAATCAAAGCTTGTCTCAACTCGTCAAACTTGTGGAAAAATGTCAAGAAATTCAGCTTCACTACAAATATGAAAGTGCGCCTCTAGAATGACGTTGATACAGGACATTATGCTGATACACTGTTAAAAGTTGGAGATGGGCGGTTATGAAAAGATACCGAGGGCTTTGTGTTACTGATAGGGGATTGTAGTAATTTGGTGCAAAGTGATACGGAACTGATTGCTAGCGTTCACCCAGATCTACAAAGAAATATAAATGACGACCAGTGGCTATGTAAAAGAGCGATTCTAGCACCAAAAAATTACGTGGTTAAAAAAATTAACGCTAACATTATTTAAAAAAGAGGTACAAGGAGAAACAACGGATTATTTGTCAGTATACACAGTCATGATCACAGAACAGAGCACTTCATATCCTGTAAAGTTCCTGAATTCTCCAGAGTTCTCAGGTGTGCCTTCACATAAGCTCCAATTAAAATTAGGCGTTCCGGTAATTCTTATGTGAAATTTAGATGCACCGCGCTCATGTAACGGGATGAGGCTTCGCGTGACACAACTTGGGTGGGACATAATTGGTGCCACTATATTGACAGGAGTAGGAAAGGGCGCGAACGTAATCATCCCCTGGATCCCCATAATCCCCACAGACCTCCATTTCCAATTCAAAAGGTCGCAATTTCCTTTCAGGCTTAGTTTTGCTATTACAATAAACAAAGCGCAAGGGCAAAAATTAGAGATAGCGGGTGGGTTCACTTGGAAAAACCGTGCTTCTCTCATGGCCAGCTTTATGTAGCATGTTTGCGTGGGCCCGATGCCCAAAATCTCCACATCTTAGTGCCAGATGGAAAGACAACATCGTGTACAGTAGCGTCCTTAAATAGTGCTCTGTTCTGTGTTTATCATCAGTGTCTGTCTACTAACAAATACCGTTATTTCTCCCTATATGTTTGTTATTATAACCACGCGAGCGAAGCCGCGGGTAAAAGCTAGTATTTCTATAAACGTGTAAAGAGCATGTGACATACCTTGTCGGACTCACCTCACCAGTGGATAAGAGATACAAAATGGACGAAAAAAGTTCATATAAAAATGTCTTATTTGACTTTGTTTCAAATTTATTTCTTGTGTGTACTGCAGTAATTAGGCCCTGCTTATCGTTTTAGGAGATGCTCAAAATGACCACCTTCAGCTTGACTGCACGCCTGCAGACGTCATATCGTATACTGCCGTATTATTTCAGAAATACCACGTGCTCGTCGAATAAATTGGCATCCTTCTCGGATAAGCTGACGGAAGTGTTTCGATGTCCCTATTCTCTGGGTATTTATGCCAGCATTTCCTTCAACATGCTGCAAAATGCGCTCTTCTAGATAAAAAGTCAAACACCTGCGGGTTTCACACTCGTTTTATTTTTATGTATCTCGTAGGCCTTTTCGTAATCGCTGGAGTTTGTTGCTGTCTGGGAGATGTCTATTAACAAGGAAACGATCCGCACAGAGACGTATTGCTTCTGCTGCATTACATCCCACGAACTAATACATCAAATGCATGTCTGCCATCCCCCGGTTTGCGTGATTAATTATTGCGTTCAACTCACAACGCAGCACTGTTTCTACTGCTCTTGTCAGGACAAACGGGAATTAACCCATAGAATATCTATTAAACAGGTCGAGAGGTATCAAGTATGTGGCTTTAAACTCGGTAACAAGGTAAAATAGGCCACATGTTATATTAACTTTTTTCATTCTTTTAGTGTCTCCTTTTTTCAGATGAAGTGGCTCCCACAATATATGAAACATCATACAAGTACATACAAACACACGCATATACTGTATGTGTATATATACAGTGGCTCAAATTAATATTCTGCCACCGATGATTATCGCAGTTGTATGGCCTTATGTTACATTACAAATGAAGATAAACATAAAACGTATAGCACAATCATTATTGTGTGCTTTAAATTAAATGCAATAGTAGCCAATAATTGAAATGAGCACTGCAAGTTAATGAAACACAATATTTTGTCCTCGCGTGCTCTTTAAGTACGTCACTGTAATATTCGGCCAGCTGTAGTGGACGCGTGGCACAGGCACGATGCGCATTGCGTTCGTACCTCGTGTCATTCCCTGCACGCTCTTTGCGCTGAGAGGTTGTATTGGGCAGCTCTGTTGACTGCGTCAGTCAGGAAAATGGGACGTAGGGCAGGAATACAAAGTTTGAACAGCGGCAGCTGGTCATTTTTCATCATGCAAAGAAGAAATCTCAACGAGAAATTGCGGAGCACTTAAATCTGCCAAGGTGCACTGTTGGAGACATCATAAGAAGGTTTCAGAAGGAAGACAGAATAGCTTCGGTACCTCAAAAACGACAGCCAAATAACCTAAGCGATAGAGAAGAACGTCTAGTAATCATGAAAATAAAGAAAGGTCCGAACATTAGTGCTTGCAAACTTACAACGGAGGTACTCAATGAATGCGGAAAGAACGTCCATCCAGAAACCATACGACGAGTTATCAGAAGAGCAGGATATAATAGCAGGGTATCTAGAAAGCAGCCTTTCATTAATGAGGCAAATAGAAGTAAAGACTTACGTTAGCAAAAAACCACGCTGACAAAGATGGAAATTGGTGGAATGATGTTATTTTTGCTGATGAGACGAAATTGAATGCGTTTGATTCAGATGGCAGGGTAACAGTATGGCGCAAGCCAAATCAGGAGCTAAAACCTGGGAACATACAACCTACTGTGAAACACAGCGGAGGCAGCATTATGATCTGGGGCTGTATATCTACAGCAGGTGCTGGAGAGGCTGTACGTGTCGATAGAACAATGAAAAAGGAAGACCATCTCAACACCCTGACAGCAAACCTACACAAGAGGGATAATAATCTGGACATTAGGAACACTTTTTAGTTCTACCAAGATAATGACCCAAAATACAAGTAGTACATTGTCAAGAGCTGGCTTTTGTATAACTGTCCCAAAGTCATTAACACACCTCCTCAATCACCCAACCTGAATCCCATAGAAAATCTGTGTGATGAACTCAAAAGAGGACTGCGTACTACAACAATTAGGTTCACAAAAGAATTAGAGAAAAGGTTCAAGGAATGATGGAGTAAGATTGGCTCCGAATGTACAAGTAATATAATTGCTAATATGCCATAACGCCTGCGATAAGTAATTAAACAGAATGGCCATGATACAAGGTACTAAAAAACTGTGTGTTTAGTTTTCAAAGAGGATTATGTTTGTTTTTTAATGATGATGGCCAAACATTAAAGTGCGTGCTTTTGCAGCATGGGATGACAAAATAATATTGTTTGTTAAGTTGCATTGTTCATTTCCGTTATTGGCTACCACTATATTTCATTTAATGCACACAAGAATGATTGTGCAATATGATTTATGTTTATCCTCATTACTAATGTAACATAAGGCCATGAAACTGCGATAATCATAGGTAGCCGAATATTAATGTCAGGCACTGTATATATGTAATGATGGATGTAACAAAAGAATATATATGTGAGAATATTTCCGTAGTATTTAAAACATTAATAATCAATAGTAACGAGTTATGCATGTATACATTTTCACACTTTCCTTCTTATTCAAGTCTCTCATAACTAATGTAAGGATAGGTAGGGAACTTAGTTATTGCGTTTGCTACCGCTTATTTTTAATGTTCATAATTTAAATATAATATTAATCATGGCGGTTAAGTCAATGATTTGGCAATAAGTGTGTAAGTCTACTACAGTCTGACGCCACACATCGTAGTGGTATTACTAGTCAGTTTTCTCGGTGTTATCCCTACATATTCTGTTTTTCAGAGTAGATGGTGATCCATGGTAAGGACTTTTAATTTTTATGCTTGCCGTTCTACGGAAAATATGCCATTGGGCATGGTTTCTTTAAGTCCGTAAACAATACAGTTCTATATTCCTAAAATTAATAACAATCGTTTCTACAACAGCTAGGAAAAAGAGAAAATAATAGAATTGCTTAATAAAAGTATTTTGTAAGCTGAATTTATGTTTTAATGTTCTTACGCATACAATAAACGAGACGAATAAATAAGACTGCTAAAGTGAAACCAATCACTTTTGTCCATTCTGGCTTACTTGCATGTACAATCAAGAGAATGCTCCCTTCAAAATATTCGCCACTTACTGACTAGAGTACATTGAAATAAACTTGTGATTACATTAATCAAATAAATGACTAAAACGTGCTGGGCGTTGCCTCATGCTACACAGTTCTTTCCGTTCCAAAAAGAGCACCACTTCATTTAATTATGACGCTGCACGAATATCTGGTATTACATGGGAAACTTCCAGAAATACGGAATTACGACGTGGACAATGACTCGGACAATGCTTGCCGCACAATAAATGTTTCCGCGCAAAACGGGCCTACATCCAACCGTCATGTGGCTTCAGTCGCCAAGGCCGTCACGTCACGCCAGTGTGGTGAGGAGGTTAAGCCGCTAAACGTCGTTCAACATTCACACAAGCTGTCGACGTAAACCACTGTACTTCAACTTCCCGAATTTGAATGGCCCGGGATGCGAAAGGCCTGCCTCGGCCAGGCTCGGAATACAATGCAGTATAGGCTGTTCGCAGTAAACTGAGCACTTTTGAAAGCCCTGCTTAAGATCTACTTGTATGCACATTGTGTATTCTTCTACGATAATCTACTTGTATGCACATTGTGTATTCTTCTACGATAATTCATAATTATGTACAACTAACGTGGCCATGGGCTTATCACTTTATTCGTGCGTCGACCAAAGGTAATTGTAAAATTTTTATGAAAGTAAAGAATTTACAAATTTTTTTTTTCTTACACTTATATGCATTAAAAAAACAAAAAGTAATATAAAAATGTTGGTATTGACAATTTTTTATTTAACACTTGTAATTTAACGTTAACGCATGGAGCTACTTTATATCCGTCGTTGCCAACTCTAATGGGCGCGTGACAGTCAGTGTGGCCGTTAAAATATACACAGGCAGGGGCAGTGACATTTTTCAAAGGTTGGTTTCAAAAGTGCTCACTTTACCGTGAACAGCCTTTACATAACACGACACTTGGCATGGCGACGCCGCTGCTTGCCGATTTAATCCTCGGCGAATCGCCCTATTAACATCGCGTCTGGGCGAGCGGGTCGA